>JASANF010014484.1:0-68189 GCA_030248245.1 Trissonchulus sp. WLG1_4 | reverse complement strand
AAAAATGTAATGATTTACCAAATTTAGTGATTTACCACGCTGTCAGTGATATCTTGGAATTGCAAGATAAAAAATGGAAACTAGTCATGTTTGGTTGGAGTGAAACAAACAGCTCCGATAATTCGAAATTTGTGCGTGAATATGCTGTCAAACTTGGTCTAGACGAGTCTGACATTGAGTGGACTGTGAGAGACGGGCCTATTACAGTTGGTGGTCGCCCACGAATCATGAAAATTAAGTTCCGAAGTTTCGCCGCCAGGTCTACCTACCTGCGCGGTTTTAGAGGTGTTTTCAACTGGACGGGTACTGGGCCACCACCTGTATGGGTGCGACCGGATCTCACGTTCGCCCAACGTGAGGCGGATCGAAAGCTTAGAGCGGAATTGAAGGCCAAAGGCGACGAGGCGAAGAACTTAGTCACATATCGTGGTCAAATACATAGTACCACGCAAACCGTCAAACACATAAGGTCTGGTCATCAAAATCATTATGCAAAAAAAGTAGGAACATGCCCCAATGAGTTGTTGTACTTTAATAGCCAATGCCTGACTAATAAATTTGACGATTTGCGGGTCTTACTACTGAGCTAAAATTTTATAGCTGTAGCGATTTCTGAAACTTGGCTTGACCACACATATGACGATGTTCTGATGCCCTGTTTGGATGTGTATGATATTTTTAGATGTGATAGGCAAAATGCGTTTCATGGCGATGTCTTGTTTCTAGCACATATGTAAGTCTGTGAATCCGGTATTGCAGTTTAAAAGGACAATTTCAAAAACCGTCGAAATTCTGTTCATTGATATTTTTCTACAATCTCGCAAACTACTCTTAGGGTGTGTTTACAAATCCCCTTTGGCCTCCAAATTTGATTGTGAGCTGATGTGCGAATCTATCAGCAGTTGTTGTGCATGCTTACACCCACTAATAATTGTAGGAGACTTCAATTTTCCTAGTATTTCTTGGCCTGATGGTAAAGCTGAGCACGATTTGATTGCTCAGAACTTTCTAGATACTGTTCACTCCCATGGCTTAAAAAATTATGTGTTCTGTCACACCCGTGGACATAGAATTTTGGATTTGCTTTTTTGTTCTGATTCATTTTTGGGCAATGTAAATGTCACAGAACCCTTTTCTACCAGTGATCATGCTAAAATAACTTTTCAGTTATTTTTACAGCAAAAGTTTTTCCATCAAACTAAGATCCCCCATAAATTGAATTTTTCTAAAGCTGACTGGGATAGTATGAATGCTTTTTTTATCAACAGTGGATTGGTATAATCTTTTTAATAGCTCTGAGGATATAAATTTTAACTGGGATGTTTTTAAACATATAGCCTTATATGTTTCAGAACTATACGTCCCAAAGCAAGTAGCAACTTCACATCCAAAACCAATTCCTAAACACATATGTAAAGCTGCAAAAAAAACCGAACTCTATGGCGTAAATTCAAGCGTTCCAATAAACTCCCCGATTTGGAAAAGTTTAAACAATGGGCAAAGTTCACCAAGAAGTTAATTAAGGAGTATGCGTATCACCGAGAACAAGCTGTTCTACGATCAGGTAAGCTGTCTAAGTTTTATAAGTTTGTGCGTTCAAAATTGGCCTCTAAAGCTCGAGTACTTGTATTAACAGTTAATGACGAAGTCTTTTCAACAGATAAAGAGAAAGCTGAAGCTCTAAATAAACAGTTTAGTTCTGTTTTCACCGAAGATGACGATCAAATTCCAAACTTTATGTTTAAAACTCAAAATCGTCTGAAAAGTACTTCCGTCACGACTGAAAAAGTGTACACGTACCTCGTAAAATGCCAACCAAAATTTTCGATGGGCTCCGACGGTATACCCACAATTTTTCTTCGCAAGTTGGCTACCGTTGTAGCTGAACCGTTGAGTTTTATTTTTCGACAATCTTTATCTGCTGGAAAAATACCCGAGGACTGGAAGCATGCCGTAGTTGTGCCAATCTTCAAACGTAAAGGAAACCCTGCGCATCCATCAAATTATCGACCTATCAGTCTTACGTCTTCTTGCTGCAAAATATTATAGTCTATCATCCGTGATGAATTGGTGACGTTTTGCAAAGACAATAAGTTGTTGTCTCCTCAGCAGCATGGCTTCATGAAAAGTCATTCCACCACCACAAATCTAATTAAGACTCTTCACAACTGGACTGCAGCTATTAACTCTGGCTTCAACATCCATGCTATCTATCTGGACTTTGCCAAAGCATTTGATACTGTCTCTATTCCTAAACTTCTTTTCAAGCTTTCACGGTATGGCATTAGCGGCGAAATTCACAACTGGATAGCAGATTTTTTGCAAAGTAGGACGCAACAGGTAAGAGTTGAAAACTGCTGCTCATCAATTGCCAAAGTTCTCAGCGGAGTCCCTCAAGGTACGGTATTAGGTCCGATTTTGTTCATTATTTATATCAATGTTTTATGTGATGTACTCAAGTCCAGCGAAATATCACTTTATGCAGATGATGCGAAAGTATATATTCCAACCAAACTTTCTACGGATATTAGGCTTGCAGCCGACCTCAACCGAATCTACGAGTGGGCCTGTACCTGGCAACTTACGTTGTCAACTGAAAAGTGTCTGGTTACGTGTTTAGGAACACAAGTAGATCCATCTAATACAGTCTACAAACTAGGGCAGAATACATTAAGTTTAGCAGATTCTTCTCTGGACTTGGGAATTACAATATCGGCAAACATGAAATTTTCATCCCACTGTTATAAAGTAGCAGGCAAGTGTAATCGATTGGTGGGGACTATTTTTCGAAGTTTTAAATCCAGAGACAACGAATTTCTGGTCAAAATGTTTCTAACTTTTGTAAGACACATTCTTGAATACGCATCAAGTGCATGGTCGCCATATCTCCTCAGAGACATTGACTGTATTGAAAATGTTCAGCGACGGTTTACGAATCGTCTCTATGGACTTCAATACATGTCTTACCCTGACCGTTTATCTGCGCTGAATTTGCCGTCATTAGAGTATAGGCGTATTTATCTGGACCTCATGCTTCTGTATAAAATTATACATGCTGAAGTTGCTGTACCGTTTTCTAATTATTTCTCATATATCCCAGACAGTGGACTAAGGAGACATAATTTGCAGATTAAACCAATCCATTTTGCACGTATCGATTGTCTGAAATATTTTTTCACAAATAGAACAGCCCAAATTTGGAATACATTACCAGCGGATGTGGTGAACAGTCCTAATCCGAGCCAGTTTCAATCGAAATTAAGAAATGTTGATTTAAAAAATTTCCTAAAGGGGCGGGGGCTCAGATGACCTGACCGGTTTCTCCCCTCCTTTTCTACAATTCCCAATGGCACGAAAATCTTGTGTTTTTTTCTTTAGTTTTGTCCAACTTATACATGTACAAGCGGTGTATTATCTAATGCTTTGTTTTTTTGTTATTTTGATAATAAGTTGATATGTTTTGCTAATACTTTCTTTCGTTTTGCTGCCTGTCATACGATTTTCTGTTTGCCGATAATTGTGTTTTTGTAGAATAAACAAACATTCTTCTATACAAGCTCAATTTAACTCTTTTCAGTTGGCAAAATTACTATTTTTAGTATAAATGAGCTAAATATGTTGCTAAGAGAGCTGTATTAAATATGTATTTTATTATGTGTTATTTTATGACAATCAAACTTCAGGCTGATATTACGACTGTATTGGTCATAATTTTCGACGATTAGCCCTAATATGTCGAAAAACGATGAATTTGGACAAAAATTGAATTTTTTCGAATAGGCAAAAATCAACGTTTTTTTCGCTTGGAAAGTGCTAAAGATGAACTCAGCGCATGCGAAAACCTATAAAAACGTGTTTTCACGGTGAAAAAATGTCAGTTTGAATTTCTCCCCCCCGCCTCAGTTGCGCCTACCGAACTACATGTGTCTCACCATAGCTCTGAGTAGTGCGTTTAGTTGAACTTTCACAAATTTATTTTTGATTTTCTGCTAAGCTCATACTACAGAATTGGAAATTACAGTTAAGTATGTGAAGCCACCAATTGGCCTAAATAAGTTGACCAAGCAAACACTAATTAATAGTACTAAAGAATAAAATATAATAATAATCACAGAGACAGACTTGAAAGATAATGTGAAATAAGAAACTTAATCACAAACATACATTTTTCTGTGTGTACTGCGTTTACTGATATTCTAAACAACCACAGTAAAGTTGTTTTCGAAAAAATGACAAAATCTCACTGTTAGGTGTGAAATTTTGGCATTATGTTTTTACCAACGTTTTAGTGCTTACTAGATTAAATTTAACAATATTACGTCAATGCTAGGCCCAACTTTCACTAAACCTCTGCAATTGGCTATTATTTTTATTATTGACCTTGGTTCAAATATCAGTCGACTTCATTAGGTAAAAAATGGGGGTTCTGGCACAGCCCGCAGCGGCAGCCAGCGGTGGTCATTCATACGAATAGACACCACTTATAGGATTTGAATAATTTTAAGTAATAATTTAAGCATAATTTCTATCGTAGATGTCACTTAGCAAAGCAGTCCATATTAAAAATTAGGAAAAAAAATTAATTTCAAAGTAAACAAATTTCTCAACATAGCGTAGACAATACGTTGACTACGACGTATACACTACTCACTACATAATACAGTACAACTTGTTTGTGAAAAAACATGAGCGTGAATGTATATAGTGAATGTTGTAAAGTGCGTGTAAGTGTATATAGAGTAAATATTCAGAATGAATGAAAAAATGGATGAGTAGGTAACTAATAACAGATAAATTATTTACGTAAACTTCTAGACACCTCCAAATTTTAAAATTTTACGTAAGAATTTTTTGAGAGAGTGTATATTTCAGTATATAAACTCCCAAATTCAAATTTACGTTAGCAAATTTTTAACCGCAATTTACGTAAAAGATTCCTAGCGTAGACTCCGGGTTTCAGGCTATATAAACCCCTGACAATTTTAGGGCTACAAGCTCATCTTTGACGCTGTTCTGCTGTAACTATAACAACTGCTATAACTCTCCCGATATTTTGCATAACTTACTATGGTTTCACAGACGTCTGCGACTCCCGAACTGATTGACCTGGTTACACCACCTTCTTCTCCAACACAAAACGGTAAGCAAAAGTTTAATTTAAATGTTTTTAGTTTCCATTGACAGATGTTACTGGACTTGAATGTAGTGAAAAATGCCACTTTTTGATCAGTTAGTAGCGTAGTCACAATGGTGCAGTGCTATATTTAAGTAAATATAAACTTCAGTGAATTTCATGTAGTCTAAAATAGTTTCCATTAATCTTTTCAGACCCATATCAGATACAAGGTGCACAGGCAGCTGACATGGAGGAACTGGAAAATAGAGAAGCTCAGATGGAAGAGGAGCCAGACAGTGAAACTGAGAGTGAAAGCGGGGAGACCAACCCTGAATTATTTTTGTGTGTTATCTGCTACCAAGTGACAGATATCTTGCTAACATCGTGCACGCGACATTGCAGAGCTTTACCCCGCCATTGCGTATTATGCGTTCGACAGCTGGTATTCAGAAATAACAGCAAGTGTTAATGGTGTCGCAGGCAATTTCGCTCATTTATCCACATGGGCACAAATGTCTTGTTCTTTAATGAGGTGAGAATTTTTCAATTTTTAATTTGAAAAATTGTTTTTTGTGTAAACTAGTTTTACTGTAATGTATAATACTGTGAAGTTTGCTTCTAAATGTATAGCAGTATATTAATATGTATTATTAAATGTTTAAAAAATACTTGTAAAAACTAACTGGACTACCTTGTCCAGACAACTTTACAAAAACACGCACACACAATTAGTGAGTGTAAAACAGCCAGCATACTACTAAAGTATGTTGGCAATCCGAAATATTATGTTTTAATTTTTGTAAAAAAGACTGTTTAAACCCAGACGGCCAACTTTACAGTGTACGCGCGCACGTGTAGACACATGTATTGACTAGGAAATGAATAACTTACTTGTGAATGTAAATGTTTTTCAGGCTGTCTGGATTACGGAAGACCTTGACCGAGGCCTTTTACAGACGCAGCTGAACGCTATTAGTCCAGAGCCCAATGCCATTCTTCCCTTCGCACCGTCACAACCACCGCAAACACCACCTCAAACACCACCACCACAAGCAGCGCTGCAAACACCAACGCAAACACCACCACTGTCTCCACCCCCTCTCTCACCACCCCCTCTCTCACCACCCCCTCTCTCACCACCACCTCTCTCACCACCTACAAACGACCCTGAACCTGAGACCATCAATTACCCTCCAACACCGCCATTTGACGTTGATGTAAAAGCTTGGGTAAATTGGTTGCGTAATTCACACTAAAATACTTTTTTATTTTATTATATTTATGTGTTCCTATTTACGTATATATTATGCATTATGTATTGATAGAATAAAATAGATAATATTCACTCTACATTGTCAAAACCTTATATATATACATGGCTCCTCCACGGCTTGGGACGTTGCATCGGCCCATTACTGTTTTTTTTAATTTTTTAATTACACACAACAACAATACACATTATTCAAAACCACAATATCTAACATAATTCAAAACCATAATATATAACATGCATTCTAATCTCAAGTGCACCCCCAGTCTAGTTGTTTAAAAGCCACATAGGTGACATAGTTTCCAAGTCTTTGGTATTCTACTGAAAAAATTTCTGTTGTCGCTTGGTTCTTTTTCAACTAACCCGAGGGCTACCACATCTAAAAGACACTGACAGTATTTATAACGATTACAAGTTTTACACTTAACCATCAGCAACTAACGCACAGCTATCTATAACAAGAGTATTTGGAGCAGTTGATTTCTTGTCGCAAGACTTCTTTTTCACCTTAGTCATTGAATCAGTATCACTTTCTGAATCTGTTGACGATGACGATGATGATTCTTCTGATGATGAGGAGTGAGAGTAGTATGTATGGTGATTAATTTCCCTAGCTTCAGTTAACGCAGCGTGTTCCCACGTTTCCACATACAATCTGACCTGATAACAGTCCGGCATGTCATAGTTAGCACAGCAAACGTCTCTGAAGGCATCTTCTATACGCACATACTTATACCCACTACGGGCTAGCGTAATTTTAGGAGAATATAGGCTGTAAAAACCGAACACCTTCCAGGTATACATTTTGAAGAATGACGATGTATCTGAGAATTTTAGCTTTTACACTTTTTCCTAGCCAGGTATGAGTCATATAGCCTAAGGCAAAATAGCTAGGTATTAATAATTTTTATTGATATTTAACATGACATAGCGTACAATCTATTTAAAACTATAATAGAATTTAAGAACAGAGTCAGTAACACCATTTACAGTCACATGCCAAAATCGTTCTCCACAATAACTACACAGTTCATCTTCATTGAGTATACAGCATCCAAACAAATAATTTTCTACACAATTTAGGCATTGTTTAGGTTGACTTTCTTGCATTTTGCAGGTTGCATTTTTCTTCGCATCCATCCAAAATGCAGTTGGCAGTATGCAGGTTACAAATGACGCAGAGATTTCCAGTAATATCTGAAAATTGACGTATATGACCATTTCTCATGAATGACCAAGATTTTTTCCCGCACCATTTGCATGGCATTACTCTATCATGCGGCCGATTTTCACCGATGATTTTCAGTATACAATCATAGCAATGTCTTGGTTGCTGTTGACATTCTGGTGTGCACTCCAGTAGAAAGCAAGTTGCACTTTCTTTCTCACAAAGTACGCATTTAGGTGATTCCACATGGAATTCAAAAGGAGGTTCTTCCGTGTCAAAAATGCTGCAGTTTTCCAGTTGACACTGTAGATGATCCATTTGAGTGCAAGGATGCGACAGAGCAACTGCCGTGTAAGTGAAACTTTTGGGTCTTATATAGTCTGTGATGACTCAACTAATTATCACACAACCTACACAAATTCAGCACATGATTACAAGTTCTTTCAATACTTTTGACATTAGTCACACTTGTAAAGAAAGAGTTTTCTATTATGAAAAAGTCTCACACTGCCTTCTAAATGTTTAAAAACTATTCCACTGAATGATTCCGGTTCGAAAATAGCACTGGTATCCCAAATGAAAAGATGCAACCATGTTGACAACGCTACAGCTTTCAATTTTAGTATTCATCGATTTTGCATGACTTTCCAAACAATCATATGCTTGTTGAACATTTTTTGCTCCCAAACACACAAAACTATTCCGTTTGAACACCAAAATGTATAAATTTTGATGTCGAACAACAATACCACTAAACTTGTTCAAATTATTTTTTTGAGTGGCAATCTTAAAGTAAATTTACCAAAGCAAAACTTACCAACCACTACAACATTAACAATCACCATGGTTAATTTCAAGAATGATTTGCGTAATGCATGTGGAAAATTTTGATTATCAATGTATTTTTACCAAAATTGCTCAAAACACTGCTAAGTAGTGCCTTGGTCGTGGTTATGTTTAGTAACTGCTGGCCTTCCCCATCGGCAATGTATACTAATAGCAAGTCTTGTGGTGGTACTTCGGAAACAAACCGTTGTGAAAAGTAGTGATTGAGATCGTCGACAGTCAGTGGTGACTTATCTTTGGTGAAAAGTTCATACTCAGCATATCGCACACCATCAGTTCCAACTTCATTCATTTCCATTTTAACATTACCACAAGTATTAGGACCAATTGCATGACTTCGTTCTTCAATATGGTAAATTGCAATTTTCAGCACTTTTTGTCCGTAATCATCAATAGGCAAGTCTTTTTTCTTCATCAGTTTCTGATTCAATACTTTGTTGTACATGTCTTTAACAATAACAAGTAACCATTCATCATCTTGACAATGATTCAGTTGATTGGCAAGTATTGTTTTTATACCATCTCGAGTAAGCATCATCCCTTCTCGACTACCAATAGAAAGGTGCATACTGCGCACCCTACTGGTTTCAAAGGTTCTATCAACGGCTGTAGTTGTTAGGAGCATGTTAATTGATAGTATTGTAACTTCATACAATTTAACTTAATGCTATACCTTTTATTGGTTCAGACGTTTTTACTGATAGTTTCAAGCGAAATAGCTCTACTTTTGCACGACTGACTACCAGATACACCAGTATGTCTTCCTTTTAAAGTGTCTACAAAGTTTTTCACGATAATATCGTTTTGTGATGATCGTTTCTGAAATTTTTTCAATATTTTTTTAAAACTATCTCCTCTGAATCTTTTGTGCAAAAAATATATGCAATATTCTCACAAACAATGGAATCTAGATCTTGCAAGCAGTACGTATTGTATTTCAAAAGTTTTGCAGTATTTTTAATAATCTCCTTGAAACAGTCAATTGGTTTTAATCCATAACTGTCAAAATATTCTACATATTTATCAACATAAAATGCTACCCAGTGCTGTCCAAACATATTTGCTGTATCCGTATTTGCAACAAAACTAGCAGGCATCGAATGAATGTCACGTAGCTGATAACAAGCAAAAACGCCTTCAAAGTGTTTTATACACTTATATCTACTGATAATGTTGTATATTTCAATCATATTCATATTGCATAGTCAAAAAATGGGGTTCTGTTATAATCTAATGCAATCATATTATCAACCTCACCGTGTATTATTATTTCAATACCAAGTGGAAATACTGTTGCATCTAGTGTGGACTTTTCAGCTGCATGTGTAATGATAGATCAGCCTCTCTAATCAGTTGTAGGGCACTACTGTCTACATTATCTGCTGTCAGATCAAACAGAAACATTGTGTATCCATTTTTGAATTCATCATAAGTAATATCGCTTGCGGTATTATCGTTAGCCATATCGTTGGTTTCATACATGTACATGAAAGAAAAGCTATAGTTGTAATCACCCCAATCAAATCTTAACGGATATTTTGGAAAATACTCATCACCATATTTGATGACGATTTCTGACACATCACAGTTTTCAAACTCGAATGGGTTCTTGTTAAATTTTCCGCTATATGCCTCAGCATCTACCAATGCAAGGATCAATAGCCGTGGTAATTGACAGGTGAATATTCAGTTTTCAATTATAGACTGTGACCCTGGCACGTGTCTTGTCACCATTTTTACACGTCGTAAAGGATACTTTGCTGTATTATTGCTTTTTAAAATGTTTTCAATTGCAAAACTTAAAGATTCTTGTAGTTTTATCTTCCAAACGTACCATCGTAAACTTTCAACTTCCATCTTGAACGGTTTTCCATCACTCATTAAACAAAATTTGTCTGAGTTTCTATGAATTTCCAAGCTCAAGTCACAATCACTCAACAGATAACGCTCTTGCTTAAACAGATCACAATGTAAAGATGCCAGTAATTCAACACTGTTTCCATTTATAAAAGCTCGGCCTCTGGATAACATAGATTTTGATGACAAATTTTCAAATTTTCCAGCATCATCGTTGTAGTACATGGCTAACTGGAAGTTTGAGTTTTTTGCTTCCCAATCAAAATTTAGTACAGTTTCAAAGTACGCTTGATATGCATACAAAGGCCCTGAATTGTAGACTTCCTTATCTGACAATTTCACAATTAGTCGTTCTATAAACGATTTACCAATCAAATTTATAGCAGCTACCTGAACTCTACTCCAGTCAACAGTGCCATCAGCTAGCGTAGGGGATTCAACTATTTCACCATTTTCACCAGTTACTTTAATTCTCAAGTATAAATAGTTTTTGTTCAAGTCTAACATGAACGTGTCTTTTGGTACATGAATTCTGTATAGACCCGCACTTGTCACAGGATTTTGAGTGTAATATTCAGCCCAATAGCCTTTTTCCACAGCAACCTGGGTTGGTGGTGCCGAAAAAAGGTTGAGCTCACTTTTGAACCCTAGTATAGATGCAGCATCTACTTGCTTAGCCATTGAAAATGTCCGCTTTCACAGTCTTTGTTCTACGTCTGGTTACCCCTTTTATGCTTTTTTGCACAGGTCGTACGCCCAATCCTTCCCTGTGTTGTAGTTCTTCACTAAACGTTTTTAGAGACCTACCGACAGCCTCTTTTCCTCGTTTTTTAACAGATTTTTTTTAAATCTTTTCCGCTAAGGTAATCTCTAGCAACATCTGATGCTGAGTGCAACACTTCTCTCACAGCCTCCGTACCAATACGCTTCACAGCTGGCCACAGCGTGCAAAAAATAACCCTAAAAAAGCTACCTATACCCGTTCCTCGTTGACACGGAGATCCTGCATAAATACCTGATCCTGACTGTGGTATTTTCCCAAGTATTTATAGATTCGGGCTGGTAAACTTTCCGCATTTTGGTCGTAAATGTAACTTTGCAAAGAGTTTCCCAAAATCAAAATTTACGAATTTACCACCATCATTTCTTATATTGATTTCAATACTGTCAAATTCTTTCTTTAAAATAGGGACATAATGCGGATTATCATAAATTTTAGTTATATTGTCACCATAATTTCCTTTGACATTCACTAAACTGAGCAAAGGTGCGGTAACATTGCCAACAATTTGTGGAGCAACAATGTCATTGTAAACAAACATTGAATAAAACCCAGCGCGCACGTCTGGAGAACCTTCAGCCACAACTGAGTGTTTGGTATGAGTAAAAGTCCTGCAGATGGTAGAATTCCTTTATCCCAATCTGAAACAAGCTCATTCGGATTATATGCAATAGATGAAAGTACATTTTTTTTCAAAACCCATCATGTATGCAATCTGTTTTGTCAGTTTGATAAAAATAAAGTTGGGACTTTCTAGATGTGATTCATTTATTTAAACTTCTAGGCAAACTCTATTTTCCAAGGAATCATATCGAAACTTTGCTGGTGCTCGTTCGTCTCTATCATTTCGTATGCACTGAAGAGCTTTATTCACAGCCTCACATAAATCTTCAATACGTTCATAATGATGTATAAGAATTGTCTTTGTTTTTACGATAATATCATTAAAAACTACTGCAATGGTAGCTTCTGCTGCTGAAGGAACGTTACTCCATGTTACTGAAAATATGAGCTCAAACAGTGCAACCTCCCATTCACTCACCATCCAAATCAATTCTGTATGGTAACTTTACTCTATAGTTGTTCAAAAAATTTTCCGGGAAATCTGTTGTATTACTGGGAAGATGTAGGTAAAAATCCATCAGTCTCTGATACCCAACTACTACTACTACTACTAAAAGTTTAATGTCGAAAAATGCATGAGCTATAGCTCATTTACGCATTAGACACCAAATAGTTAAAATTAGTAAATATTAAAAATTATTGTGACGTTTTATAAATTCTGAAAATGTTTCTGCTTTTCTCAAATTTTCTCCAATCCTGTTCCAGTTAATTGAGCATATAGTTGTGAAGGATTTTCTCATAGCTTCAGTCCGACATTTTGGTAGAATTAACAGATAAGTATGACGTTGACTGTGTGATGAGTTGGCCACGGTAAAAAGTCGATGTAAATATGCTGGTGCTTTTTCGCGGATAGCACTATAAGTTGTTTGCAATGACTTTTTGGTACGTACGTTTATCAGCAATTCGAATTGGTACGTTTTTGTAAGTGAATCATACCACGGTATCCGTAAAAGCTGTCGCAAGGCTGTATTTTGAATTCCTTCAAGTCGTAATAGCTGCGCTTGAGGAGCTCCAAGCAGAAGTTCAGATGCGAACTCCAGATGACATCGAATATAAGTTTTATATAACACTAACATTTTCTTTTGTGGAAGTAAGCTTCGAATTTGTCGCAGTTGTGCCAATGTAGCGGCTGCTTTCTGAATCATGGCGGAGACTTGCTTTGTAACTTCCAGTCTAGGTTGCAATATCCAGCCAAGAACTTTTATTGAATCAGTTGACTTTATTGTTTCATTGTCTAAATTTATTTCAATGCCGTTATTGCTATTAATCAAAATGAACTGTGTTTTTGTTATATTAAGCTTTAAATAGTTCAAATGTAGGTATTCCTGAATGAGTTTAAAATCAGAGCTGAGATTATGACAGAGGTAATTGAGGTTTGAATTGTGACAGAGTATGTTGGTGTCGTCAGCATATCTAATTAGCGTTAAATTTGGCAAAGTTCACGCCAAGTCTGCATAATATAGATTGAACAGTAGTGGCGAGAGTAGAGAACCTTGTGGCACCCCTTTCGTTACTAAACTGGAGCTAGATATAGACTTTTGAATTTTAACAACTTGAGTTCTGTCATTTAAAAAGTTTTGAAAAATATCTATTGTACTAGAAGAAAATCCAAATGCTTTTAATTTAGCTAAAAGCATAAAGTGAGGAATTGAATCATATGCTTTTGATATATCAAGACTTAGAATTCCAGTTATTTCTTTGCTGTCCATATGTCTGCGGAATTGTTCTGTTAGAGAAATCAGGGCCGTTCTACATCCTTGTTTTTTGCGAAAACCGGTCATGTCATCTGGCAGCAGTTGCTCAAAATGCGCATCAAGTTGATTTAAAAGAAGCTTTTAAAAAATTTTAGCAATAATCGGGGTAACACAGAAATCGGGCGATAGTTTTCTTTCAATAGTGGGTCACCCTTTTTGAAAACTGGTGTTACTCGAGCTAATTTTAAATAGCTGTGGGTATGGCATTAATTAGTATAAAATGGTTGAATAGATCAGTGAGAGGTACAGAAATGGCACGTTTAGTACTCTTTAACAGGCTTGCACTAATTCCGTCTATTCCTGTAGATTTACTTGTGTCTAGGTTTGCTAAGGTGTTAAAAACATCATATTCTGATATAAATTGCAGCGTGAACTCCGGGAAGTTTCTGTTTAGAATAGCTTTAACAGACGGGTGCTGGTCAAGTTCTGCCTTAGATAGTGCGGCGGATTCCGGAATGCATGTAGTGAAATACTTGTTAAAAGTTTCACAAATTTCTTCTGCAGATGCTATTAAACCGTTGCCGTCTTTTAAAAAGTTAATTTCTTTGCAGTTGAGATCTTTGCCCAGTCCAGTTAAATTTTGAACAATTTTGTAAAATTGACGAGGTTTAGTTGTCAGCTCAATGAGTTTTAGTTTCTTTTTTCTCTTTTTAGTTTAGTGACGTAGTTTCTTTGGGCTTTGAATTCAGCAATATTGCTAGAAGTTTTCGGTTTTGATGACAACTTATCTCTTTTTCTTATTTCTCTAAGAAGTTCCGCATCCAACCATGCGGGTTTTTGTTTTACGCGGGTGGTCTTTATTGTGGTATGTTTATTGATAATACTTGTCAACAAGCTAATCCATCGCTTGTATACGATGTCAACATCAGTGCAGAGCAGCGATGAATTTACATGATAGGTAGCTGACCAGTCCGTAGATCTTATATCTGACTCTATACGTGCGACACTGTCTTCAAAAAATTTTCTGTATGTTATAAAGTTAGGTAGAGGTTTGATGTTTTTCCTTCGGAATTTTGTTAAACAGATCGAATGGTCAGAAGCTCCAGATTGGATTACTTGGGTACTGGTATAGTTTGCGCGATTTGACACCAAAATAACGTCAAGGAGCGTTCCTGAAATCGGTCTAGTTTTGTCCACAATTAAATTATGCAGACTGAACGTACGTAAAAATTCGTAAATTTCTTTTTCATTTTTATTGAACAAGTTACAGTTCAAATCGCCCAGTATTACAATGTCGCGAAATTTGTATGAGCAAACGGCAGCTATGCTTGACAAACAATCAAAGAAATCCTTTCTATTACATTTAGGGGGCCGGTATGCTAATAAAATACCAAGACGACCCACAGCGGTTGGAATAGAAGCGCACATTATTTCGAAATGTTCTGGTTCAAGTTCAGTATGTCTTGTTAGTCGTAAATTTTGTTTATAAAACATCATCACTCCGCCGCCAATACCAACTTTTCTGTCTTTTCTAGCCATTTTAAAATTATTAATTTTTAGTTGTTTTTCTTTTATCGATTCTGATAAACGAGTTTCTGTTATGCAGAAAATATCTACATCGTGAGTGTTAGCAACTGTAATCATATCGGCTAGTTTATGTTTGATTCCGTTAATGTTCCAGTGACATAGGGATAAATAATTATTCATTAATGGAGTTTACGCTTTCGGGTTTCTTTTCACGGGCTTTGTACCAGCGGCGACAACAAACGTTGGCTGGCCAAAACTCTGGGTCATAAACCAAGTGCAAGCTTTCTTTTGAAATGCTCAAGTGAAAACTATTTAAATGAAAGTCCTGATGAGAGACATGCTCAATTTTGTTGATTTTGACACCTTTTCTTTCGCAATAGTTTTTGACATCGTCCGTACTACAGTCTTTTGAGACTCTGTAAACGAAAACATCGGCGGGCGGACTAACCCCTTTTAGATTTTGATCGTTGCTTTTACCTATTGTTATTTGGCGTCTGCGCTTTTTGACAACTTGCTGCCAGTCTGTAGAGTAGACAGGTGGAGCTTTAGCTTCGTTTCGTGAAAGATTGCTATAAGTTGTAATTAGATGCGGTGGATAGTCTTTTCACGTGGTCTGTGCCAAACTAGCTGCTGTGGCATAGGACTTTTTGACGTCTGACTGAGTGTCAGCTTGACCTATATTCGAAACCTTATTGTTCACCATGTTACGTAAGTAAGCAGTTCCTTACGATTAGCTTCTATTTTTCTTTCAATTCTTTTGAAATCAGGTTTATTTAAAGTTTCTTTTTTGAAAAACCCCTTGTTGGCATTGAAATATCATCGTTTTGCATTTGTGCATATGCCGACTTTTCTACAGTAGGCAACAAAATGCGTAAATTACGTACAAGAGCCGTAAAGGCGTTGCTTACTCGATCTTTGTCGTCGATGGTCAACTCTTTGCCATCTGTAGAATTGCTGAATTCAGCAATCAGGTCCTCAAATGTTTCAGTTTCTTGTAGGCTGACTTCCACAGCATCAATCACGTCAGATATGAAGCGATCTTTCCAAGAGCCCATTTTGGGCTTGGAGCAGCACTTAATTTTTCGAAAATTGGATAATCGAAGGTAGAAAATGGAAATTTATATCTGATCGTAGCAAATCACACGATCACATGATCACGTTATTGACATTGAACAACCAAAACTCCAGTACTCATAACATATTACTAGTAGTACTAATAACTGTTAAACTTCTCAGGATAACCCAATCATTTGACAAGATATTGAGTTTTTTCCGTGTTCACGTCTTGTTTCTATCCAAAATGCTTCTGGTTCAATTATGCGCTGCAGTTCCTCCTCATAAAACCTACCTGTAATCTCTTCACCTTGTAAATCCTGCAAGTAATACACGGGAGGATGCATATGAGTAACTTTATTGATTTTAAAAAAGTTCTTCTGACCAATTGGGTAAGTATCCTTTTTCAAAAATCCCGTTAGTTTTACTTATTCTAACCAAATCTCCGTCATTATATTTTGGACTTCCAGACAACTTAACTTTGTCGTACAAATTCTTGTAAACCAACGAGTGATTGAGAGGGTTTGATGCCTCCACTGGTGTCATCCCAATACTCCGGTGTTGACAATTATTATAGGAATCCACAAAATTTTGCAAAACATCAATGTATTTGTATGTTCTTTTTTTTGTGAAATATTTCCAAATTTTACTTTTGACAGTACGATTGAATCGTTCCACAAAACTACATTTAATGTCAGGGTTATTACAAGTGAAAAAAATTATACCATTTTTACGTAATAGCTCTTGAAAATTTTTATTTAAAAACTTTTCCTTTATCTGTTTGAACTTTTTTTGGTTTTCTTCCATGCTCAATTATAGTTCCAAAGGCTCTTGTTATTTCTAAAGCTGCTTTACTCTTAACAGGGACATTCCAAACATACTTTGAAAACGAATTTATGCATGTTAAAATAAATTTTAATTTATCATTGTGCTGAGCTATTTGACTCATATCTGCCAAGTCAATCTGCCATAAATTATCTATTTCTGAAACAAAATATTTGCTTTTGCTATACTTTGAGAGCTTTGGCAAAAAAGTCGCCAACCAACGGCTGAGCTTTTAGTAGGTCTATATTGAACAAAGTCATGTATTAGGTCATGGATTCGAGAGCCTTCAATTCGTTTGCCTCGGTATTCAATTTCTCCTTTTTGATTAACTCGAAAATCAGGAATTTTCTGCACCTGACGAATAAGTTGCCTTCCTACTTCTTTTAATGTTTTTGGTAATGACTCGACTATGGGATCCTCTGTCAAAATTTTTGCAGATTCCTCAGTTAAACTGGTTTCTTTGCTTGACTTTACTTTATATTTTGATGGTTTATCCTTTAAAGTCCTTTACGTCCTTTATCCTTTACGTCTCTTGTAGTTTTTTTGGCGAAACATGGCATATTTTATGTCAGAGGGTACATTATTCTGAGATGTTATGGACTTAAAATCTTTTTCTATAGCTTTTTTATGCTCAGTGAAAAATTCTGGTCTTACTAGCACAGAATACTCCATTATTTACTCACCAATTCACTAATTACACCCCCAACAACACCAAATAAACGTGCAAGAAGTGCTGGTAAAAATCCTCCTCGTTGCAAAACATCTTTTCGCTTTTGCTTCAAGGGCTTACTTTTTCTTAACTCCGGTAGTACGTTTTTATGTGTAGCTAAGCGTTGGTAATCTTCTGCAGAAAGTGGTATATTTCCTGAGACAAAATTTTGCACACAGTCACAAATTGTTTTTATTAAATCATTTTCTGCAGTACTAATAATTGCATTTCGTTACTTGGCTTTGCATTTGCATAAAATACTTAAATAGTCCATATTTTTTTCAAATCAATTAGCCATTTTTTCTGATTCTTGTTTCAAAAGTATGATAACTTTTCTCTTTTATTATTTAATTAATTTATAAACTCCATTAAGTTCATCTGGAAAAATATTTGTGCAAAGTTTAAACTCTTCTGGGGTTTTCTGATCCAAGTCGATAAACAAATATTTATGAGGTTTCGAAGTAGCATGTTCATAGGCTGCAACAAATCCCTTAACTTGATTGGGAAATATTTATTTTGCTATATTCATCGGAGTTAATTTATTTGCCGGGTTTTTCATTAGTACAATATACTGGCTATTTATTCTGCTAGTTCTGCTGTCAAAAAATAAGTTTTGGGTGATATGAGTAACACTGCAAGACCAGCGATGACAACCTCTTGTAAACAATTGAACAAGTCTTGGGTCCTTATTAACTTCACTCATAAGATCATCCAATATTAATAGCTTAGTAATGTTCTTACTTGATTTCAAGTACTCAACATCTGGGAGTCCCTCATGGAATTGTACATTAACAATTTTGTCATAAATTAGTTGCCATTCTGCATAGCACCAGATTATTTGATCTGGACTAGGATCGATAAGTTGATTAACAAACGAAACTAGTTTTGCGACAAAAGATGTTTTGCCTGCTTTTGTAGGAGCTGCGACGATGCATGTAAATGGGTGTTGTAGCTTTAAAAATGGTATAACATTCAAACTTTGTAAATCTAATCCATCTCGCACTTTGTATTTCTCTTGCAGTTTTTTAAACTGGTTTTGACCTAAAGATCTTGGCTTCAAGTCTAAAACTGACTCTACTTTAGTTAATTGTGAAAATTATCTACTTTTTGGCTTTTTATTGTTAAACCTCATAAATACGCAAAAGTACTTCTCTAATAACGTATAATGGACCCACAGTAGCAAACATAATTTGCTTATCATCTGCTAAACAAATATGAAAATTATCTTGTTCAGCAGAATAAGGACATAGTAGATCAGTTGTTTCTAGAATTTTACATTTTGGATAGATGTTAAAGCAATCGTTCAAAAACCTTTGTAGTTATCTAAATTGCTTCAATGTAAAAACTATTCTAAGATGTTTTTGTGTTAAAGCAATGTCACCAGAAGGTAGTAACTCAATCGTCGTTGGCGAAAATGCTGAGAAAGAACTTGTGTCATTTTGAAAAGGTTTGGTTGTTCTCAACACAACATTTGCTTACAATTTTCCAATGCATAGCCCAATTAATAATAATAGGAGTAGCTCAGTAATCACACAGTAGAAAACAAAATTGAACCTGCTACGTAGCCCAGCAGCTTTTTTCTGCTCTACAAAGCACTCGAATGTATCCATGATTGCTTCAAAAATTGTTATTTTCTGAGCTTTTATTAACTAAGAAAAGCCCTATACACTGCTACAACGTAACTTGAAACTACTTTTATTAAAATAAAACAAATAAGTACAAAAATAACACAAACACATATACAATAACACTACATCAAATTCCAATCGTTCACAGTTTTTTAACTTCTTAAATTGGATAAGCGGTGATGACGAACTGAGCCTTGAAATTGTAGATTACCTAAAAAATTATGTAATAAATTGTAAGAATAAAATAAATCAATATAATAAAATAATAATGCACTCATATTTAAAAAAAACTGACTAAGGTTAAAATTAAAATATGTGAAAACTTACTCGAACGGTGTTTGTTTTCCGTTACTTGCAGTTTTCCCCTATCAGGTCAGGAAAGGAACGTTGCAGCCGTCGCACATTTGCTTCACCTGGTCGAGTGTCGTCTTTAATTTCCTCCGGTGATTCGATACAATTCTTAATAATATCAAAAATGTGTTTTTCGTCACCATAAAATTTACCCGGCTTGGCTCTAGAGTTTTGACCATGTTTGACATAGACATGTCTGGAGACGCCGACCATTTTAGCAATGAAAGAGTATAGAATAAAGCGACAAGTAACAGTCTGATGCAACAATGTTTTGCGAGCAGTATTTATACCTTAGATTTGACCTTGAAATTTGAAATTTGATCGAAACGGTTCCGTTATTTAAGTATTAAAGGATGTGTTACGTCATAAAACTGGAAAACAGTACCGTTTTCCACGTTTTCAAAACGATGTTTTACGTCACAAGTCCTAAAGTGTGTGGGATAGACACCTACAGAAACTTAAAATCAACTTTCAAACTTTCACTAAGAAACTGGTTAAAACCATTTTGAACAGCCTCCAATTAGAAAACCACCTACGCCATCCGCGTGAACAGGCTATAAAAGGTGAGCAACTACTCGGTTTGCTCATTTCTGTTGCCAGAGATGGTGGTTTTTGCTTGCTCTCTGTGCAATACTTCATTTACACGTAAAGATTCCTTGGTGCGACATATGAAGAAACAACATGGCACATCTAAAAAAGTTGCTGGAATCCATCACGATGACCAGCCTGGTCCCAGTAAGTCATCCTTCCAAACTGCAGTTCCTAAGAGCGGGGAAGACAACCTGTACGAGTGCCAGCAGTGCTCAAAACAGTTTCAACAAAAGAAAAACTTGCTAGCACATATGCGTACGATCCATGGTGGAACCAGGAAAGCGTTTGTGCTATTTGTGGAAAGTTGTTTTCAAGGTCCAATGATAGAAACAGACATCTGCTGATACACCAGAGACTGCTAATAAACCAAAAAAAACGTGCTGCGTCGGTGAGTGAAGACTGCTTTACAACACCTAAAAGGCCAAAAGTGCAGACGCAATCCGCCCAATCAGCATTCAAAAACAATATACAAGTCTTCACACTAAATTCTCTTTCTGATCAAATTACTGCTGATCCTGCACTTTTTTACGCTCTCAAGTGCCCAAAATTAACGCATTACTGAATGCAAGCTTGGACGCTAATACTGGTGTGAAATTATGGATGAGCTATCAGATTAGATTTCAAAAGGCAATGGATCTCTCAGATACCACTACTGCTCATTTCAATTCCCGCAATAGAGTAATCGTGCGTGGCTCTAATTTTGGAGAAGAAATAATGACTGCTTTTACGGAAATTTTGAATCACTTGGAAGAGTTTGTGCAGCGCGGCTCAGGTTGGGTGTTTGAAGAAAACGGACACTTGGATGTGCATCTGGTACGCTATCAGCCACTTAAAGGATCTTCTTATGTGGAGCTACCAGCATTTATTCAGAATAAAAAAGCTGTTATAAATGTTCAAAATGATGACAATGAATGTTTCAAATGGAGTCTTTTGGCTGCTTTACATCCTGTTGAACGAAATCCACAACGAGTTAACAACTATTTTTCATTTGCAAATGAGCTAAAGTTTAATGGAATTTTATTTCCCATCCATATTGGAGATGTTGCTAAAGTTGAACGTTTAAGTAACAATAGAACAAATGTTTATGGACTTGAAGACAAAAACGTTTGTAAACTGTATATATCAAAGAAACCTGATGGTCCACAACACATTGATCTTTTGTTAATACTTGAAAGGAAAAAGCAACATTAGTGTTGGATCAAAAATCTAGATCGTCTTTTATATACTCAAAATGCGCATAAAGAGAAAAAATTCTTTTGTCCTCGCTGCTTGATACCGCAGTATACTGAACAGCAGAAACTTCAACACATGGAATTGTGTGAACGGAATGATCCATCTTGTGCGGAAATGCCTAAAAACAAATGGTTGGATTTCAAAAATGTTCATCGCATGAAACGGGTTCCGTTCATTATCTATGCAGATTTTGAATGTCTTACTGAAAAATTACAAACTGCATGCCCTTCAAGTGTCACTTCTTTTACACAGCGGTACCAGCATCATAAACCTTGTGGATTTGGAATTGTTTCTGTGATGAACTGTTGTAGCTCAAATAAACAAATTGAGAAAAGCGTCATCTACAGGGGAGATCACTGCGTTAAGAATTTTTGACAACAATTTTGGAGAAAAATATGAGCTATCAGCAAAATTTTGAGCACATTCCGCTAAACTTAACTATGGAAGAAGAGAAAAGACATGTGGAAACAAAAGACTGTTATTTATGCTCAAAGACTTTTGAATACACAGACCAAAAAGTCCGGGACCATTGTCACTTTTGTGGCAAATACAGAGGAGCTGCTCATGAAACGTGCAACATGGGGCTCAGATTAAGTAGTGATATCATAGTAGTGATTCACAATTTACAAAAATATGATGGGCATTTAACTATGCAAGAAGCTGGTCTTGAACTGGGACTCCAAATAGATTGCATTCCCAAAGGAATGGAAGATTATTTGAGCTTTACGTTAAAGAAAAAGAAATCACTAGTTTACTCAACGAACAAAAAACAGCCTGAAACAACTAACTGTTTTATTGATAATGAGGCGGAATGTGAAGATGATGATGAATCTGACCCAAGTAACGGATGTTGGAAAATACGTTTTATTGACAGTTTTCAATTTTTGACAAGTTCGTTGGAAGCTTTGGTTGATAACCTATCTAAAGAAGGATTTGATAAATTTTCTGCAATGGCTAATGAGTTCAACAAAGAAGAATTACAGTTGTTGTTTCGCAAAGGGTTTATCCATATGATTATATGGACAACTTGTCACTGTTTCAAGAAACAACATTACCCCCATAGAATGAGTTTTGGAATCAGCTTAATGAAACTGATATTAGTGATAATGATTATCTACATGCTGAAGCAGTTTGGAACAAGTTTAACATTAAAAATCCGGGTGAATACCATGACTTGTATTTGAAAACGGATGTTTTGTTATTGGCAGATGTGTTTGAAAGTTTTCGGAATTTTTGCTTACAATACTATGGACTTGATCCAGATCATTATTACACTTTACCTTTATTTGGATGAGATGCTTGCTTAATTGACAGATGTTTGGTTGGAACTATTGAAAGATCCAGATATGTATTTATTTTTTGAAAGTGGAATTCGTGGCGGAATTTCCATGATCTCACATCGTTACGCAAAGGCTAATAATTCACTAGTTTCAAATTATAATTCTAATGAACCAAATTTATGGATTGTGTATATGGATGCAAATAACCTATACGGATGGAGTTTGAATACGCATTTACCTTTGAAAGACTTCCAGTGGTTAACGGAAACTGAATTTTGTAAAATTGATTGGAAACATTAGCTTGTAAATCAACCAAAAGGCTATGTTCTGGAAGTGGACTTGGATTACCCACAACATGTACATGATTTCCACAATGCTTACCCATTGGCTCCTGAAAAACTAAAAATCAGTGGTGAAATGTTGTCTCCATACGCTAGGTCACTTTGTGATGACCTTGGCTGTACTCCTTCAAAAGTTGAAAAACTGGTTCCAAATTTGCGTCTAAAGTCTCATTATCACAGATGTACTTGGGGGGGGTCTGGGGGGGCAAGCCCCCTCAGATATGAAATTCCGGGACAAGCCCCCCCTCAGATTTGACCAGTCGGGACAAGCCCCCTCTCTGAAACCCCAAAATCGCTTCAGATTGCCGTGAAATGCTTCAAAAATGACCAAAAAACAAAAAAATCGCTAAAAATATCGGAATTTTGCAAAAATTTTTCCATTTTTAGGCAAAAATTGGAGATTTTCGCATTTTTGGGACAAAATATCGGGACAAGCCCCGCCTAAAATGTCGAAAATTTCGGGACAAGCCCCCCAAACCGAGACCCCGTGTACATGTATACTCATTATATCGTGCACTATCGTAACTTACGCTTATATTTACGCGTGGGAATGCGACTGACACGTGTGTATCGTGTACTTCAATTCACACAACGCGCCTGGATGAAGCCATACATAATGTTTAATACTGAAATGCGTAAGAGTGCCAAAGATGACTTTGAAAAGTTTGTGTTTAAATTATTAAACAATGCTGTTTTTGGAAAAACAATGGAGAACGTTCGAGCTTACCAGTCCATACAGCTTGTAACTGAGCAGCGCAAGTTCCGCAAACTGGTTGCCAAACCCAGAAATGATCGTTGGAAAGTGTATAGGTACCTACGTACGTATACTGCATAAAAGTTGGACCCAATTTGCATATTAAACTGCACTTCCTGGTGAGTCATGCAGTACAACATTTATGCGCGCTAAGCTCATTTGCATATTACACTACATCTAATTTGCATATTCTTTTGGGCTATATAAACGCGCACTGTGCATGGATAATTAGTCTGTTTCTTTTGCTGCCTTGTATTCCATCTTGTCTGTCTGCCCCCTGCTCACCACCTTTCTTTAATAAACCCTTTGTTGTTTCATTGCTGTCCCGCGTCCTTTTGGCCATTACGCTACATTTGGTGGCAGCGGTGGGATTCGAACCCACGCCTCCGAAGAGAATGGTGGCTGGTCGGAAGAACGACAAAGGCAGATCCTGCCGGGGTTGATGAAGGAAAGAGGTGCTCGCTTCTGGAATAGGCTAGCAGCTGAGCAGACAGAATTGGAGGTTTCCTACACCCTGACCCAGCTTAGACAAAAGTACGAGGCAGAGTTCATCCCTGATGATGAATCAGACACATATTGGATGCAACTGTCAGCTAGATTCCAACTAGAGGAGACTGCACAGGAGTTTTACCTAACGCTAGAGGACATGATTCCTACTTACTTAGAGGGGTCATTTAAGGAGCACTTGAACATCTTGAGGCGACATTTCATGACTCAAACAGGAGAACATTTGAGAGAAAAACTTCTGATCGCAAACCCGTTAACAGCGCGCGACGCGCTAACAATAGCAATACGAATTGAGACACACTGTGTGTTTAACACAAAGGACGCAGATAGAAACACAGGACGCAATGGTTCCAGCGAAACCTGCTTCTTGGCAACGCGCACGGTGCGCGAAACCGGAAGAAGATATTCGAGTCGTTCCAACAGTCCTTGTTCTGCAGAGTCTAGGTCGGCTCAAAGGAGAACAGTGCGCACGGTGCGCAATTGCAATCCGTAGAAGGTATAATTGCAATCCCTAGAAGGTATAAGCACGCTTTCAACAGCTAGAGGGTATAATTTTGAACACAGTTCAAAAGACAGGAAACAGTGAGACACATATGACGTTAGTAGGCAAGTGTTACAACTGTGGCAGGTCAGGACATAAAGCGAGACACTGCCAAACACCTGAGACTAAGTCAAAGGGTTTGCATGATTCGGAGACTGAAGAATCTTTGAAAAGCTGTCATTTGAATTGTGACCCTGTCTTCTCTGCTACTAATACTAATGATTGTGTCCATGCACTAGCCTATGTCAATGCTTATCTTGTCTCTCAACCGATTTCACTCCTTTTGGACTCAGGAGCCAACGTCAGTGTCATCAGCGACGAGGTATACCGACAGCTAGTGGAACGTGAAACGGCGGATCAGTTCCAGTTCTGTAAGTCCAATGTTTGTGTTAAGAATGTCATGAACAATCCAGTGCCGATTCTCCGCGAGCAGGTAGAATACCTTGGTCATTTAGTTTCTGCTTCTGGCATTCAACCAAACCCTGCCAAGATTCAGGCCGTAGTTGATTTTCCGAGTCCTACGACCGTTCCGGAGGTTCGCAGTTTTCTAGGGCTAGCCAGCTACTATCGGCGATTCATTAAGGATTTTGCTTCTATCGCTGCACTGTTGAATGATCTGACAGGTAGTTGTGTCACAGAAGAGCAGAAGGAGCAGCTAGTGAAGGTTTTGTCGGAGTACTCTAGTGTTTTCTCATCGAGCTCAGGAGACTTGGGTCGTACTTCACTAGCGCAGCATAGAATATTCACAGGAGATAGTAAACCAATTTGGCAGCGCCCTCGTCGTGTTCCCTATAAGCAAAGAATCGTCATCAAAGAGCACGTGGAGAAGATGATGCTGGATGGAGTCGCATACCCAACCGATTCTCCATGGGCTAGTCCGGTTCATCTTGTGCAGAAAAAGGATGGCTCGTTAAGATTCTGCGTGGACTATCGCAAGCTTAATGACGTCTCTGAGAAGCAGTCTTGGCCTCTTCCTAGGATTGATGACACTCTAGACCAGCTAGGTAGCGCTAAGTATTTTTCTACCCTGGACTTAGCATCGGGATACTGGCAAGTTGAAGTTCATCCTGAAGATAGGCCTAAAACCGCTTTTGTCACGCATGACGGCTGCTTTGAGCTTAGGGTTATGCCATTTGATTTGTCGGGCGCGCCGTCCACATTTCAGAAGCTGATGCACATGTTGTTAGGTGGGGTGCAATATCAATATGCTCTGGCTTATCTCGACGACATCATCATTTACAGCAAGACATTTGATGATCACTTGCAGCATCTCAGAGAAGTTTTCAAGCGCTTAGGTGACGCAAATCTTAAGCTTAAGGGCAAAAAGTGTCATTTCGTCCGCGAGCAGGTAGAATACCTTGGTCATTTAGTTTCTGCTTCTGGCATTCAACCAAACCCTGCCAAGATTCAGGCCGCAGTTGATTTTCTGAGTCTTACGACCGTTCCGGAGGTTCGCAGTTTTCTAGGGCTAGCCAGCTACTATCGGCGATTTATTAAGGATTTTGCCTCTATCGCTGCACCGTTGAATGATCTGACAAAGAAGAACGTTAGTTTCTACTGGACTAAGGACTGTGAGCTCGCTTTTCAGGAGTTGAAACAACGCTTAGTTAGCTCACCTATTCTAGCATTTCCTGATTTTTCGAAGCCGTTCATTTTGTACACCGATGCTAGTGGTGTGGCTTGGGGTGCAGTGTTAGCACAAATTCAGGACGGCACTGAAAAAGTAATAGCATACGCGAGCAATAAGTTATCGAAACGAGAGCGCAACTACGCCGCTGTTGAACGTGAGTGTTTAGCTTTAGTTCGCGGCCTTAAGTACTTTCGATCGTACTTGTGGGGTCATCATGTGCGTGTGGTCACTGACCACAACCCCCTTCACTGGTTAACTAAGCTAGACACTAGTTCTCCTCGAATTTGGGAATGGCGACAGACTATTCAAGAATTCTACATCGATGATATTTCTTATCGTCCCGGTCCTCAGCACGGCAACGCTGATGGCTTGTCGCGACCACATGTCGATGTGGCACAGGAGTCTGATGACGAAAGTAGTGTGGATGAAATAGAGATAGCTTATCGACCTGGCTAGCAAACAGAGGACGCAGCGCACGTGCGCTATCTCTCTGATGCAACAGGCGGAAAAGTTCCACAGCGCAATGGTGAAGCACAAGTTTTTGCCTTGCGCGCGACGCGCAGAACGATTCCTGATGCTTCAGTTGTGCCTGATGACGAGGCTACTCCATCTTTGGCTGATATTAGAAATCAGCAGTCAAAAAATTCGTTCTGTCGGTTAATACTTCGCAAAATCAGGGGTGAGACAGTTGAACTGCCATCTGGAATTCACATAACCAAGTTCTCGGAAAAAGATATCTTAATTTATTTTCAATCTCGCAAGAACAAACGGCGAATAGTAGTTCCCGAAACTCTTCAGAGCCAGATCATTACTGAGTTTCATGATGCACCAATGGCAGGACACCTTGGTTTCCATAAGACTCTGGGTAGAATCTCTCGGAGCTACTACTGGCCTAACATGAGTTGAGATGTTCAGAATTGGCTAAAAACTTGCGTAGCATGTCAAGTGAGAAAAGATCAACCAGCGCGAGCGAAAGCGACCATGCAGCCTATTTCGGTAGAAGGTCCTTTTTACCGGTTAGGCGTAGACATCTTAGGGCCTTTACCCCTGACTAAGAACAAGAATCGGTACCTTTTGTGTTTTGTGGACTATTTTACAAAGTGGTGCGAGGTGTTTCCGGTTAAGTCTTGTGAAGCACACGTGGTAGCGAAGAAGCTAGTAGAGGAAATCATGACTCGCCACTCGTGTCCGAAAGTCCTATTGTCCGATCAAGGAACGAATTTTACTTCGAAACTACTGAAGGAGGTAAACAAGATCCTGAACTGCAAGAAAGTTCAAACGATCCCGTACCATCTACAGTGTGATGGAATGACGGAACGGTTTCACCGGGTCCTTGTGGATATGCTGGCGGCATATGTGAAGGAAACAAGTAAGGATTGGGATAAATGGTTGCCCTTCTGTCTCTATGCTTATCGGACAGCGGTCCATTCATCGACTGGATTCAGCCCTTTCGAACTAGTATACGGACGACAAACCAGAGGTCCCCTTGATGTTTCCTTAGGTGACCGTGATGAGTCCTTCAGTGATCCTAAGGACTATAGAGCACACTTGGCTAAAGGTTCGGGAGAAATTTACCAACAGGCCAAAGCTAGTATTGAGAAAGCTCAGCAGGCTCAAAAGGACCAGTATGATAATATTTCGTCTGAGGTAAAGTTCGAAATTGGGGTTAAGGTATTGCGGAAAGTGATACCTAAAGATTCCAAGTTTAGACAGGAGATGGTCTGGTCCATACGTCATTGTTGAGCAGCTAGGTCCAGTGACGTACAAAATACGTCGAAATCGAGAGCAACCGTTCACAATCCACGTGAATAAGCTGAAGAAGTACTTTGAGCGGTCTTGATGTCACTAGAATTTTGTTTTGTAGCTAGTCATTATATCCATATCTAGTAGCTCGACTTTACTTTTTGGAAAAGGGTATACACTTTTCCACCGGACTAGGACTGACTCGACTATAACTGAGGACTGATCAGCCTAGACTTGGTATTAAGTGACGCTACGAAAACATTATGTGACGCAGATATGGCTATAGACCGACCTTCGACTTGTTACTTTGGTTTGCGGTTTGACTGTTTAACGGCCAGTTTCGTTGTTTAACATCAGCGCGCGTGCGCTTATAAGATGAAACAACAATGGATATGGCTGTCGACCTGACATCAAACTAGCCTGGATCAAATAGATACGAAGTGGTTTTGTTGAGGTTTGAGCTACAGTCTTAGTTTAGCGTAGCGCACGTTGCGCTGCTGGCTAAGCGTGGTACTCAGATTTCATTCAAAAACGCACAAGCAGAAGTCATGTTCTTCTAAGTTTGGGTTTGACTCTAGAGCAGCTTCCTTCAGTTTCAAGCAGCCGCTCGTAGCGCTAACAGAAACGAGATGAAGAAGCACTTTTGGTCAAACGCAATGTAATTGCTAAGTCGTCTAGCCCTGACTTTGTAAAATAACATCAAAAGTATGCTTGGCTATAAAAAAGCTGACGACCGGTGAGCGCGGGACAGGTCGTATTAATTTTAATTGTCAATGGTTGATGTAGTTTGTTCAGTGGATGCAGCCAGAACAACTCAAAAAGGCGAAATCTTTAAAGTAGCAAAACGCTAGGAGATTTTGGCTTAGATTGTTTTTTGTTTATTTTGATTAACAATTAATAATTTTCGCTTGTTAAATTTGAATGTTTACTTTTGAATGTTTAGTTATTTATTTATGGCTGTTCACTGATCCTTTTTAACTAATATTGTTTTATTTGTCTGGTAGTTGTTGTATGGCAAAAGCGAACATGGCAGAAAGCACCCAGGCCGGTCAGCGAATCATCAACATCATATCGTGGCATGACCGAAGCTGCCTGTGAACGCAAAACGCCTCCAGTGAACATTTTTATGCGCTGAGGGTACCTCGGGCTTAGGGGGCCTAAAAACCTGCGCAACTGGTGTTTCGGTGAACTAGGGTGGCGTCATGGACACTGACGAGTTGCCAAGAAATATACCTGGAGCCGGGGTCCTGGGCAAGAAGAATCGCCATCGAAGAAACATTTTGTTGGAAAATGTTAATAATTTTAAATTTATTGTAAATTGTTTCGCTATTGTCCATGCACAGTTACCCCGCAACCAATTTGAGGGCAAATTCCTTTTTTTAAAGGGAGGGGAAATGTAAAGTGTATACGTACCTACGTACGTATACTGCATAAAAGTTGGACCAAATTTGCATATTAAACTGCACTTCCTGGTGAGTCATGCAGTACAACATTTATGCGCGCTAAGCTCATTTGCATATTACACTACATCTAATTTGCATATTCTTTTGGGCTATATAAACGCGCACTGTGCATGGATAATTAGTCTGTTTCTTTTGCTGCCTTGTATTCTATCTTGTCTGCCTGCCCCCTGCTCACCACCTTTCTTTAATAAACCCTTTGTTGTTTTATTGCTGTCCCGCGTCCTTTTGGCCATTACGCTACAATCGTTCAGTCATCTTTTCCAAAAATTTGGTAGCGGTTTCCATGAACCGTGTGTCTGTTAAACTTTGCAAGCCAGTGTACATTGGATTTTCTGTTTTGGATTTATCAAAACACCTAATGTATGATTTTCATTATAAGTTTATTGTTCCAAAATATTTTCAAAATGCTAAGCTATTATTTACAGACACTGACAGTTTATGTTATTTCATCTGTACAAATAATGTTTATGATGATATGTTTGCTAACATAGAATTATTTGACACTTCAGACTACCCGCAAGATCATTCTTTGTTTTCCTTGCAAAACAAAAAAAGTTTCGGTAAGATGAAGGATGAAACTGCTGGTAGTCCAATAAGTGAATTTTGTGGTTTACGTGCTAAGATGTACAGTTTTGTATGTAATGGTATAGATAAAAAACGTGCTAAAGGTATAAAAAAATCTGTTGTAAAGAAATGTATTAGTCATAATGACTATGTAACTACACTGTTTGATCATACTAGAATGTATCATTTAATATTTAGAATTTAATACGTAGCAATTTGCATCAATTGTATAGTGTACATTTAAAAAAGGCTAGTTTATCTTGTTATGATGATAAATATTATTAATTATAACACTGTTCGTTTATTGGTTAGGCGGACGTGTATGTAAAAAATATTTGTTCCCAGAATGTATATTGAATTTCAATCATAATTGTTTGCATTGATTTTTATGGTATTTGTGCATGTTATATATTAAAAAATATCAAGGCAAAAAATAAGCCTTATTGGTAGTTAAATAATAAAAAAACCAGTAATGGGTCTATGCCACGTCCCAAGCCGTGGAAGAAGAACTCAGAGGGCTGGTTTTACAATAAAGAACAAAAAACCAGTAATGGGCCGATGCCACGTCCCAAGCCGTGGAGGAGGAACTCAGAGGGCTGGTTTTTAGCGGTTTATGAAGGAAAGCTTATTTAAGTATATATTATTAATAATACTGTGAACGGTGGCTACTCCACCACCACCACTGGCTGCGGCGGTGCCAGAACCCACATTTTATACCTACTGACTTCAATTGATTTTAAGCCTTATTTAATGCAATCCAGTATTTTTATATACCTATCATCAATTTCTGGTCCCATAATTTTGAAATGCAATGCAAACATGCAATATTAAAAATAATATATATATATATATATATATATATATATATATATATATATATATATATATATATATATATATATATATATATATATATATATATATATATATATATATATATATATATATATATATATATATATATATATATATATATATATATATATATATATATATATATATATATATATATATATATATATATATATATAAAAAAAAGATGTCTTATTTGTATAATATTTTTCCAGACTTATATATGTAAGCTTTATTTTGTTTCAACAATTAGCATTGTAATTATCTTCCTGACATTAGTTCACAGTACAAATGAACTTTACCATTGCAAAGTTGTGCATATGTATTGAACACAGCTCTTCAACAAAAGCAATTCACGCACATTCACGGCTCACGCTCATGTACAGCTTAAAATATGTATACACAATTCACTCTAAGCTACACGTTGTAATTGTGCAGGAGTGAGATTTAAAAACGCTGCTGCTCTGTGGCGCAGTAGAAACAAGCACGTTTTGCGAGTAAAGTTACAGTTATTTTAGACAAACTTATAGGGACATGCTTGCAGTGCTGAGGATATTCTACGAATATATAACGCGGCACAATAAATTTTCCAAGCCAGAAATTACTATACATATCATCTACATTAAAAAGTGACAATACGTAAAAGAGGCTATCACTTACAGAGCTATTAATAGTTACCACTCAGCAACCACAACACCTCTTACTAAACTGCATTCCTTTCAAGAATGAAAAATTATAACATCAGGGCCCAATCAGAGGTGGACGTGGGTTAGAAATTTCGAATTGCTAACCAACCCAACCCGTGGTTTGACAATCGTGGGTAAATCACGACCCAACCCGAGCCGTATATGTCGACCCACCAATTTAAAATATCGTACCTGATAATCGATATTTTTAGACGATGCCTAGATATAATTTTCCCAGTACTGTTCACAATGCTACTTTAACGAGTGGCACTATTGCGCACTACGGAGTACCAAAATTTCTGTAAAACGGAAATCTGAGTTCTGACGTGATAATTTTTTCAAGTTTCTCGCGATCATAAAAGAATTAAGCAACCCGTTCAGGCTGAAGTGGTATCCGTAAGTTGACCCACGGGCCACGGCTCAAATTTTCCAACCCAACCTAACCTGCTGGTACCCACAACACGCGTCAACTCGTCGGACCGACTGTCGTAGAAAAATATTCGGTGTTGAAAAATGAAAATGTTCGTCGTTGAAAATTTTGTATTGGTCGAGACATTTGTAACGACGAACATTATCCTTCGATAAATCGAGACCAGATGTGAGTAATTAATAGCACAATAATTCATTATTAGTTATAATGAAAACAGCGAACAGTTATTACCCACAACGTGGAGTTCACACAAAACACGAGACAAATTGGAATTGTATTTCAAATAAGATCTGACTCATGGTGATATATATGCCGAAAAGGTCGAATTTTAAAAAGTCGTCAAACTAATAGTGGGCAAATACTTCGACACAAACAAACGAAAGTTTTGTGACATTATTAAAAATCAGAAAAGAACGGTTAGGCATTAATAGTAAATAAATTTTTAATTAATCTTTATGCTACAATTTCGCTCTCATTATTACACTGACTACCTTAATAATTTTTAGTACAATGTTTTCGAAACTGGCGCAATGCAAATTTGCTGTTGCCCCCTCTAGACTTAACGTGTGGGCAGTCTAATATCTGAAAATCAAAATATGAGAACTTTACTGCAAACTTTGGCCGCCGAAGCTTGCTGGGCAGCAGTATAGGTACGTACGTACGTACGAATATACTTAGGCTGAGGTCAAATGTCAGGAGCTAATCACTTGTTTGGCTAAAGTATCACTCATTGTCACCCACTCGTGACAAGTACGAGGGGCAGTTGTTGCTGCCGCCCTGCTGCTGCAGCCGGCAGCAGGTAAGGTTAATTTTGATCGGTACTGTACGCGGCGGCTGAGGCCGCCTCGTAAAAATTACTGTTCTTGCCTGAGCAAAGAAGTAGAATCAGAACGTCACTACGTGCAGTACTGTTTTTGCCTCACCTACAAACTATAAATACTCAGTCACTCGTCAATTTAGTCAGTGCGATCGGACAATAATACAAAGAAATCGCTGGCTTAAAAAATACTGATCAGTAAGAAATTTTTAAAAATCCTCTAGCTGCCTTAGTGCCTGAGTACCGGTTTACATACGCAACGTAGACGCCACGTAACATAGACTTGTCAAAATCAGGGATTAAATAGACAACATAGGGTCACTGTAGCTTGTGGCCCCAGTCAAACATGGGCAATGAAAATGTTCTGACTTTAAGGGGGGGCTACCTGTATTAAATTTAATTTTAGGTTCTCCAACTTGCTTAAAATTTGCATACATTGTAGTCCCAATGAAGGCGCATCGCAGATGTAAATGCTTCGTTCATCTTTACCGAAGCCTTTTTAAATTTTTAATTTAAAGTTTAATTTAATTCAATTTAAGGTTTAAAGTTCTTAATTTTTATTCGGTTGCAATAAAACTCTATAAATGTATGGTTTAATGTGATTTGTTCTTGCACGTTGCACTTAAGGTGGTAGTTGCGTTTTCGAGGTTTCTGTGATTTCTATGTAAACTTTGCGCCACCAGTACTCAAGCTATAAGTGACACCTGAGCATGAATTTTTGGGACAGTACTGTAAAGGTCAAAATCCCCAGGCATGTCTCTCACTTTTTTGAAATTTCACCTGTGGACCTTTTTAGAGGGTTTTAATTACAAGAAAATGTCTTAAATTTTCGGTGCGTTTGCTTTTCAGCTATTTTCTCAGTAAATTGACTAGTTATTAAAAAAGTGGGGGACATGCCTGGGGATTTTAAATATGTCGAAAACCTTACCAACTTTCAGCCCCAACCGGTAATCGTATGATTCATAGCTGTGGCGCAAACTTTTTGTAAAAAATTCTAATATTTTGAAAAGGACCTTTCTTTCGCCGGTTGTACTGGAAACAAAATAAAAGCTCAAGTTCCAGTGCATGGCATACATTTAGGTATGATATTGTTCTACTTAATGCAAAAGACCGCTTGTGATTTGCATTTGTAAACGCTGAGCTATAGCTTACCAAAAAAACACCTAAAAACGCAATTACCCCCTTAAGGGGAGCTACCTGTAAAAGTGAAAATTTAGGTTCTCCGATTCGCTTCAAATGAGCACACAATGTAGGTTTGCGTTCATCTTTAAGAAAGTTTCAGAAAATAAGCAAAATTAAAAAAACTTTTATTTGTGACTTGGGTAACCCTTCTCTCCCTTTAGAGACTAGTACCGTAATTCTCACTTATGGTCTGGTACCGTGAAACCAGCATAAGACTGTCGTGTCGGTAATATCAAAAAAGTCTATGTCACGTATTTAAGTAGTTGTAATTTAGAAATGGATGTCTATGCTACGTGGGGTAGACGTTGTGTATGTACACGACTACACGCCTTAACCGCTTTGCCGGCAGGTTGGCATAAATATAGACTTATTTTGCACAAGTGCGTTTGTTACATTACGTTTGTTACAATGCATTTTAATTGTAATTTGATATGATCTAAATTCACTCTTAATTTACTTGTTGTTACATCCACATCAAAATATGCTAATATTGTTGTAGTAATATATATTCTTTTTGTCTATAATATATTGTTATTACTGGAAGTTAAGACAGTAATGTCATTAATTTATAGATTTCTTCAGTCATAAAACACTTGTGTGTAGCAACCGAAGCATTTTCCGCAAAACTTTTCCAGCCAATGTCGAACCTACAACAAAGAAAGTTTAGATCATCTTGACATATCATATGACTTTTTCTGAAGTGGGTTTTTTTGAGCGATAACGGGAAAATTGTGCTTAATGTTATATTAGATGACCCCAATGAGGCCCTATTTAAGGTTGCGCTCAGCAACAAAACTCATGGTCGGCGCTCCGCTCATGCAATAAATAGCAAAACCACTTTAATTGTACATCAAAGACACACAAAAACCTATTTACAATACAAATCAACGCTTTAATGTGAATGTGTCAAATTTTATGACCATGTCAAATTTTCTATTCACACTAAATTTGTTTTTGACCTAGCCCATCGAAACTTCAACGGATTTTGACGATCTTGGTATCGATAGAAAGATCTTTCAAAAATCTAAGTGACTGATCTTCGATTTTTCATTTCTATTTCACATCTTGCCAAAAATCGATTTTTCAAAAATCAGTTGTGTTTGAGTGACTACACAAAGTGCTACGGGCCAAAATTTGAAAATCGAAAAACTTTCACGTCGGCATTTATATTTTTTCTTTCATTGTGCAAATTTTCGACTCTATCGCAATCGGCAGCTGGCACCTAGGTCCACAAAAGGTAGTCGATTTCGCTACGCAAAAATGTAAGGTTTGCCCACACGTTTCACTTTTTCAAAATTTAGACCTTTCCTATTACTGCATATTTCCGTTAAAAAAGTTACCAAAAGCCATACTCAATTTTTTCAAAAATTGAATCAAATATTTGACATTTTCGAAGATTTATCAGCTTTTAAGGTTTTTCATTTTCTATTTGCTATTTTAACGGCTGAATAACTCAGCAAAGCTTCAACGTATTCTTATGTTTAATACATCAACTTAAAGCGAAGAAACAGCGTATTTCAGTGATATGAGTAGTCATTTTATATCGAAACAAAAAATTTTATGCTACGGCTACAAAATTGTCCAAAAAACTTAAAAATATGCACATCAAATGAAAGCCCTTTTCCTTCTGAATAACTTTCCTTCAAGGCATTATGGTCAAAAATGTCGCTGAAAAAAATTTAACGCCAAAGTCGGTTCCCCTGAGCGCCTTTGACAGTAGCCAAATAAATTTTCATGAAATATTCTTTGAACTGAGTGCAAAGATTGAATATTTTTTGAATTAGAGCCTACCAAAAACATGCAAACTGCCTTTCTTGACTTCCTAGAAAAATTTGAGGCAATTTTTTGGTCACAAAAAATATGCTGAATCAGTACTACAGATGGGATCGGTCTCACTGGAACCGGATGAAACCGGAACCGGATGAAACCGGAACCGGAACCGAAACCGGAACCAGGGTGCCGGTTCCAAACGGTTCCATCATATCTGTTGTGACCATCAATGATTTTTCCTGTTGTGCCACAGCACAACAGGTCTTTAATTTTGATTCTTGCGGAAAACACAGGGATGGCAGTGTAGTGTAAGTTTGTGCGTTAGTTTACTGTGCATTTTAGAGTAATTGTGCGTGCGTCACATCATTGTCTAGTGCAAAAATTACACAGTAAGCTGTGAAAAGTTTCTTTGTGAGTTTGTTTAGTTCACATGCTTTAAGTAGTGCGCGTATGCCACATTACTGATATTAATCAGTGTATGTGATGATAAAAACTTGAGTATGCGGTAACAGTACACAGGCATAAACTTATCACATACACAGGCGTGATAATTTACACGTGTACACACACACTGAGTCTGTCAAACCGTCAAAGTATTGTATTTATTATTATTCAGGAGATTAACCCAGGCCAATAAAACTTACGTACTATATCTGTGTTTACGGTAAATGCCTTTGCATACTGTAAATAAATAAATATTCCGCAATTGTCAACAATAATATATATACATATATGCAAATGAGCTCGTAGGTATTATATAAAGCTGTAGTCGAAAAGAAAGATTTGTCAAATTGACTTCATATTCACGAAAGTCAACGCATTATTTTGTGTTTGGCAGTCCGTGTCAGTGTAATTACGTGTCGGTCAGTCAAATAAAATGAAATTCAAAGTATCATACTTTTTGGCAGTGATTCAGTCTATCATTATATATTTTCTGAATGTGAGTCAATTAAAAGTGATGAAAGGATCACTTAATAATTGACTTTTCACTCAGCAAAAAACTGTTTCTTACATAATTTGTTATACATAAAATTAAAACTTCTGTAAGTTTTTGCATAAACAACTTATTGTAAGATGCAAACGCTTTCAATCAATCTTTTGCATTCACATTTTGCTGGAAAAAACTACGTCAATATTTTTCATACACATTAACATTAACGCAGTAACATAATTAATTGCTCCACAACAGCTTTTAGCTGACCTAACTGGTCAGCTTACATGAAAGTAATTCTTGATACTTACTGAAGGTTTTGCCGCAGATTGGGCTTGTTTACAGTTCTTTCTGTGCATTTTAGTTTTCCTACCGAACGTGCCGCAGTTTATATTTTGTGCAGGCTTTTTATAGTGCAGCTAATTTTAGTGACCAATTTGGTGTCCATGACATTTGAACAAGTAGACCCCAAAAGGGGGCAAAGTTCCTTCCCCGGTGTCTACCTTTCAGGTTTAAATAAATTGGTTCTATTCTATACTTTACTGTAAGCTACACTGCGTACCTTACTCTACTTTATACCTAGCTTATTAGTACCTAACCTAACTACGTAGTACGTACAAAAACAGTGCTGCAGGATGTTAAGCATCCCGCTGCATCAAGCCATTAGGCTCAAAAGTTACGCTTTGATCCGAGCTGAGCACATCAACTCTAAGAAGCGATAAACAGTGTTGTCCAGCGGTACTTAAATACTGCTGTTGAAACATTACGGTGCCGAGGCTACAAAATTCTGTCACTGTTCACTATTGTTACAGACAGCATACTTGCATTTATTGATTGATTACGTACTTGCATATACGCAGACAAAAATAAAGCAGCCAGAACCCAGCTGAATTTACACGCAAAACATATAGGCGATCAAGCGTATGCAGCAGTGTTTTGCACTGCAGCATCTATGAATCAAAACAATAGTTCCTTCTCTAGAAGGAACAAAAAGGGTTGGGTCAATTTTCGGATCGAGTCGGCGGGGAGAGGTTCATAACAATTGTTAGATTGTAAATATTACATCGTCTCAACAAAAGTTTCAGCTTTAGTTGAAGCTAAACTTAAAAACTAGTAGATACTATTTGACATTTCTAAGTTCAAATTTTTTTTGGCTATTTTGTACAGATAAACAAGCTTTAATTTAGCTTCATAAATTTTTTTGCATAATTTTAGCATAGAAAAAGTTTATTACAGCGTGTGGCCTAATGGCACTTCGGGAATCAATAGGTAGCTATGTACATATTGACTGAAAATTAATTAAATTGCTAGTTTTGAACTCATTGTTTGGATTTTAAAAAGGTGGTTTTACTATGTACAACATGGATTTACGTACGGTTTTATATGACTAGCACATAATTTCATTACAAAATATTGCCAGATTTGGTAAGAATTTCGTACAATTTTGTAAAACCATGGTTTAAGCTCAGTTGAAAATTGAAACCTGCAGCAGAAATCTTTGTTATGCTGAAACTTAAACTGAGCTAAAACCATGGTTTTACAAACCTTTAAAATTCGTAACAAATCAGGCAAAATTTTGTAATGAAATTATGTGCAAATCATATAAAACGAATGTAAAACCATGATTTAGTAAAACCACCTTTGAGAAATCCACCCATAGATTTTGGCCATAATTCCGACAGCTCATCGACGTTGACACATTTTTATCTCTTAGGCTTAATTTGATCAAAGTTAGACAAGTGATTTTATGAAATTAAAAAATTTAATAGTTTTTCATTAAATTGTTTAATTTGTGTTTTCCTGACTAAAACTACATTGATTAGCAATACTTTCAAACTGATTTAAATATTTAATATTCACTTAAAGCTAAAAGAATAAACTTTTTGGCGATGTGTGAAAGATGGTTCATCAACATTCAAAATTTTTCTTCTATTTCGAGTCTACCTACATCACTGACCTGTGAAATGCAATTTTCAAAATTAAAGTCTGACCAACAAATGTATGTACCTATCGAACTTCATTGCTTCATAGCAACTTACTCATTCGAGATAACCCCCATAATGTATAATATCATTCGAAAGAATTTTTGTGCAAATTTTTATGAAATTAAAATATTTGAAAAAATTTTGAATAAAAATTTATAAATCAATTAAAACTGATTTTTTCGCCTAAATATTTAAAACCTCATGAATTATATATACATATATACGCTTGTAAATTGGTGCAGTAATTGCTACAAAATATAACACTGAAAAAAGCTGCTAAAAGGGGGATACCACCTTGACTTAAGGGGGTAGTGTCGCGAAAGCAGTCGATTTTGCGTAACTGTAAAACATTTTTAGAAAAAGATAAGACATTGTTTTTACTATGTTTTAAAAATATATGCTAAGGCAAGTATCTTAGTCAAGTTTCATTAAAATTGATGCAGTATACAGTTAGCAGTGAGGTCGCAAAGTCGGAAAAATGACGTTTTAGAAACCTATTCACATTCGATTTTTTCGTCACAATTATCAATTTATTTGTTTAGTTTGTTTACATAGACTAAAAGGACATATGTTTTACTTTATGCACACAAATTTTAGTGCAAATTGCTTGAGTGGTTGTGGAGTAATACCTGTTTGAACTGTGAAACTGTGCGTAAACAGTGAAGTACTCACAGCAATAATGATAAATTGTGAAAAATTTAGACGCTTATTTCAAAATCAAAAGAAAAACAAACCTTCATTTTTCTTTTTTCTTATTTGTGGCAAAAGACTGTGCGTCGACACGTTATGTGTACTTCACAAGCTGGCCAATCTGATATCTGGCTTAATTTTTTGAATTTTCATGTCCTTATTGTGTGATGTCTGGCTTACAATCGGTGATTGGTTCAAGATATTGGTAGATATTGGTAGTCTAGTGTCTGGTAGTAACTATTTAACACAGTATAGCATTGGACTAGTTTCTCAGTGAACGTACAAGTTCAAAGCAAAAAGATCTCTTTTTGCAACCTATGAGCAAACTGCTTTCGCGGCACTACCCCCTTAAGTCAACCAAAGTACATAATAGGTAACGGGTGGGTGTAAGCTCACGAGAGGAACTTCCAAACTGTGAAATACTAGAATTGCAACTCCCAGTGTAATGTTTGCGGCGAATGCAACGGTGAACAGCTGGAGGTACTGGGCGAACAAGGCGTAGGCCCCGGTCAGCCAGGCCAGCAAGCCCAGACAGCTCAGAGCCAGCAGTCCGCCCTGGTCGATGCTGAAACACAAATACAATTACTCTGCAAGCAGTCTTAGACTAGCTGCTACAAAAAAGGGTTGTTTTACAATTGCCTTAGACTGCTTTTTTTATCTGAAAAATTATCTGATTATTTACCTACTTGCAGGCATAGGACTGAGTCTGGCGTTATTTTGACATTTATTGGGGGCTTGTTTCGTTTTTTTGGGATTTGAACTCACAACATCACAGAACGCTGAACAGAACAGACAGAAACAAAACAGACACGCAAAATTTGTATATTTTTTAGTGTTTTTATAATTTTTTTAAGTATTTCACAGCGATCTAAAACAAATTTCTAGCTTTTCGACAATTTTTTTCAACAATAACTAGGGGCTTGTCCAGACGGTTCAAATCTGAGACAGAGGGGTTTGCCCTGTAATCTGAAATTTGGCAGGCTTGCTTCTCCCCAAATCTTCTGTGTAAGTAACAAACCCTGTGCTTCAGGGTGTTTATGTAAGTAACGTGAAAAGGATAAAAAGTATTATAAATATTAAACTAAATTATTATAGATAGAAATAGCAAATGTACATACTGATTGGATGTCCACTTCCACTTAGCTGTTAACGGTAGCTTGTAATAATAGCATCTGTTTTCAACACCTGCTGCGTCACTGAAAATCAGGGTAAACGCTGAACATGCCATGAATGGGATTGTGGTGAACAAATGGACGTATGCGCCGAAATTGGTCCAACAACTGAAACAAGCAGCAATTTCACGCAAAATTTATGGAGTTCTTATCCATGTCCACGACCAGCCTTGCGGTCTGCACCATTATCAGTAATTTTGAGTGCAAATCATGTTCGGTAGAAGCTAAATCACTTGGAAGAATTTGCTTCAAAAGAAGTTAAACCTGTCGCTACCCACTTTATATTTATTTTTAACATTCAGAATGGTTTTCGGGCGTTAGGGCCGATTCATGCCTATAGCCGTATGTCCTTTCAGCTGACAAAATTACGAAATAATCGACACTAATACTGTAGAAGTTCAGATCGTGGCGTGATTATTTCGTAAGTTTGTCGGTTGAAGGGACATAGGGCTTTGTATCTGTAAGTATGAATAGACTGTCCTGTAGGAAGATCCAGTCTACAATTTAGTTGGTTCTTTAGAAAAAACTTCGCTATTTTGGTAACGAAGTGCCAACCAGTAACCAACTGTAAACTTTTTGTCATGTCATTCAATGCAAGAATAATAAAATTTCACAATTCGCAATAACCCATAAACATGCAAAAATCGGTGAATACAGCTCCAAAACATCCTTTGGAGTTTTTTAAACTTTTTTGGTCTAGTTATTTTGATTAAAGGCATATATTGGGAATTTTTTGGCAACTCACAGCACAGAATTGTGAGGCACTTTTCTGACAGATTTAGACCTGACGCTAAGATTCTGTAAAAACAGCCTAAACCGGCATTATTATTGGATAGCCGCATGCAGAACATAGCCCTGTTAACTATTTTTGCTCGTACCGCTACTTGATGGAACTCATACGTGGGTAGTTAGCAAATTCTGGGTGGGGGAACTACTAGTTGTTTTTCAATACTTTGAGCTGCTGCATTTTACGTATTAGTTCTGGGTGTAACTTTGCCTGTTTTATAAGCTACTTAAACAAACTTAAAATTACTTGAATCCATCCCATAGTTTTTGAAACAAAAAATATCGGGTGCTTTGGAAATAAAAAACGCCAACATTAAATAAAAAAACTCAATTTGCCATTTTTGGGCCTACAGTAATCCACGAAACTGACACCAATAGCAACAACAACAAAAGTTGGCTAGCTGGCCGCCTCAACACACACACTTTTGTCCAAGCGATTACACGTAACACGTGTAATTCGCTAGGGCAAATCAAATGTAAGGTCCTGTCGATACTCTGGTAGCGACAGGAAAAACAGTAGTTCAAATGATCAATTTGAAAATTGCAATCTTGAAAACACTGCTAATCTATCATATAACACTGCTAATACCTAGTGAGTATTTTATGACCAAATAAGAGTTCATTTTTGAGCTAATAGTTTTATAAACATACTTTTCTGAATAAAATTAAGGTTCGCTCGCATTCGCGAATGGCTGCTTTCGCAAAAGAGTGCAGATAGCCTGTCGGCCTTTTTAAGTTAGGTGACCTTTAATTTTATTGAAACAGGTGAACTTCTTAAAGCTATGTAGTTTGACGTATATACTGGCCAGGTTTAAGTTGCAGTCAGTAACAGCTAATATTTGCAAGCGCAAATTTTGCGTAACAATAGACAACTAAAGTGGCCGAGAAAACTAGCAAATGCGCAAGTGAGGGGCACTCGCACAAGCGCATTTGTGCTCCTTAATTCTGATCAGGACTGAAGCGTTACTAAACCTCACAATTTGAAGCTAGTGATGTTTAAGTAAAATTTCAACCAAAATGGATTAACTTAAGGTGGCGCTCCGAATAACTGACTTTGAGCAGTGAAAGTTTTCAGTCACGTTTATAGGTCTTTGTTTTTGAAGAAAGGCTGTTCAACAGTAAATTAGCTTTCGTTTGATATACATGACATGTAGTTTTGATGAATTTTTTTACCTAAATTTTTATAGGGCAAAGTCTTCAAATCAATTTCCCGAAAAATTGTAAATGGCTTCTGTACTTTTTACAACGTAGCGTAGCAAAACTTTTTTTAAAAAAATTGCTAATTACCTTGAGCGATATTGAAAAGATACACTATTTTTAAGCTAATTTTTTGTTAGCTACTTTTTGGCTTCAGTAACTTTTCTCAACGGTTAATTGCACTAAAAATACGCTCTATTTTTTGACACTGTCGTTTTGGTGGGCAAACCTCAGTTTTTTTCGGATCGGCAATAGCCATTTTTTATTTGTGATAGCTCTCCTCCATGCCATGTTTACATTCTAAAATTTGACTTACAGTAAAAAATAAGTAGATGCAGGTGTACCTTTTTTGAAAATTTTGATTTCTGTTTTTGGTGAATTTTTGCAGCGTTTTAAAGTTGACCAATTTTAGAAAAAATTGGTGTATTTTTAGCCACAACCCGAGTTTCAGACTTTCAGTTCTGCCGTTTAAAAAATTGTGCGCATTTAGCGAAAATAGACATTTTCAATCCGTCATAAAAAATTAAAACAAGGCAGCGGAAATGTGAAACTTAATCAAAAACCGAGCTTTGTAGAAGGCTTTAATTATATTTAAACGAAGGGTGTTCTAGCTAGAACCTACGTCGACTTATAAGATAATAAAGTCATGTAAGTTATTGGGAAAGCCACCTTAAGCAGGTCACGTGGCAGTTAAAGAATAGGCTTAAACCAAAAGTACGTCGCTAACTTATTGAAACTTGTTTTGGAATTTCAAAGTTACTCGGCAGTCAAAGCAGCCCTTCCAAAACTTCTGACTAGAACGTTCATTTGGTCCGATGGAGTGATCGCCCTAACTAATAGTAGGGCAAAAAAGTTAAACTTTAACTGAAATTAAAAAAGTTAGGGGTATTACTTTAACTTTAACTTTAACTCCAAAAAAGTTAGAGGTCTTACTTTAACTGTAACTTTAACTTAAACTAAAACAACCTTACTTTAACTTTAAATTGAAGTTATTTTAAAAAAGTTATATAAAAGTTATTGATTTTTGGCTTACTTTAACTTTGACTTAAATTGCTGCCTGAGCCTTACTTTAACTGTAACTTTAACTTAAATTAAAGCAATGGCCTTTACTTTAACTTTAACTTAAATGAAAATGGTTTAACTTTTTTGCCCTAACTAATAGATAATCGCGAAGATGTTCAAAAGCTTAAACATAATTTAAGAATTTTTCAGAAATTTAAACTTCTTTCAGCAAAAGCTTCGTTAAAACATTAAATGTTGACTAAACAAGTCAACATAAATTACGTACGAATAATATGATCTCATTTTTGCGAACGCAAAGCCTGCAGCCATTGTCAACGGCAAGGAAACACCTAAAATTTTCAACAAAAAACAATTATTTTACAATTTTACACATTCTTAGTAACAGCTAGTTTGAGTGTTTTGACCCCAAAATTACTCTTTTTAAGATTAGTTTCATTTTAATAAAGATTCAAGTAAAAAATAAAAAAATAAGTGACAGGCAACTAGAATAACTCAGACGTTTTGAACACGTATTGAGACAGGCTGAAGTCTATTTAAAGTGAAATATGATTTTAAATTCGATCAAAATTTTCAGCTATTTTTAGTGCTTAATAAAACCTTCAATACAACGTCAAGCTTGGTTTTCTTACATTAGGTATATTATTATCTTTTTCTCATTGGATATAAACCACTTTTAGACAAAATGATACTGCAGAGCTTTCTTTTTTCGACAGCTATGCAAAAAATTTTGTTTTTATAACCTACATGCTGCTATGAACACAGCAGTCCGTTTTGAGACAATTCCATCGTAGTTGATGACACAAGTCAGCATTGTGTAGGTGTGGAATGATTCAATCAAGGAAAACACTCCGAACGATATAAAAAAATGCTGAATCACGATTCCAGATATGCTGCAACTTGTCTAAACAAAATATTTTTATGATTGAAAATAATTAGGTGTAACTCTATATTCCGCATATTTATTGGCGATTCGTTTTATTATAAAATTTCAAATGCTGAACCTTCATTTAAGTGTTGTTCTGGTATACCATAACTAAAACGGAAACTAGTTGTAAAAACTAATTTTCAGCAGTTATACCAAAACCGTAACTAAAACTAAACTAAAATCCAACCTTGTACCAAAACCATAACTAAAACTTAACTAAAATGGAACTGCTACGAAAACTATAACATAAACTAAACTACATAATTTGGAGGCTTGTATGTACCATAACTAATACTGAAAACTAAGGGCAGCGGAGTTTAGAGCAAACTTGTACCAAAACTCCAGTTTCGGTATAACACTTACCAAAACTACCTAGTTATGGTAAGCGCTCTGCCAAAACTAGTTGTTTTGGTACAACGCTTACCAAAACTCCCTAGTTTTGGTATGGACTCTACCAAAACTAACAGTCTTGGTATGTACTCCACTAAAACTAACAGTTTTGGTACAACGCTTACCAAAAACTTCCAAGTTTTGGTAAACAATGGGAGAATACGTAAATATGTATTAGCGACTTATGTACAGTATGTAGGACCAAGAGTACATATGTAATATGAAGAGTATGACACTCTTCCTATTATACATACGGGCGTACATTGTACGTCTAATGCGGAGCGCAAAACAGACAGTTTATGTACGGTTTTGAGGAAGTACCCCCCCTGATGATGATGATGATGATAACTATACTTCCGGTCGTTGAGGGGGATCAATGGACCCGGGCGGTTTTGAGCCGCCCGCATTCCCGAAGATAGGCAATAACCTGCACCGGGGAGGACCAAAGGACGTCTAGAGAGGGGCCCGTTCCAAGGTAGCGCAGACGTGCAGCATCCCTCCTTTGACAGTTTAGGAGGGCATGGCGAAGATCGTCTGTTTTCCCAGGGCAAAATTGACAGGCAATTCTACTGCCCCGATCCTGTGTTTATACCAGTTTAGGATTACACTAAACCCGCCAATTCGTAGCTGAGAGAGGATAGAGCGCTCCCAGCGACTTAGAGACGCCTCCAAATGTTTTTTAGGCCAAGGGAAGATATTATCCACTCAATCAGAATGTAGGGACGACAGCCATTCCTCCATCAGGTGGCTTTTGAGCTGGTTTTGGGCCACCGGGAGGTCAATAGCGACGTCAATTTGCGATAAGCTGGAACCGGATTTGGCCAGTTGGTCTGCTACCTCATTTCCGATAATAGCTGAGTGGCCGGGGATCCATGTTATACGAATATGTCTTGGCTCTTGCAGCCGCTTGCTCAATACACTCCAGATTAGGTGTTCGATGTGGGTGATGGCTTTCGTTGGTCCATTTCTGAGTCTGTGAACCATTGATTTGGAGTCAGTATAGATGTAGATGATTTTATCTGATGGTTCAGCTACTTCCTGGAGCCACTGTAGAAATCTCAACAGAGCCACATATTCCGCTTTATAGGTGGAGGTCACCTTTCCGGCCGGTTCCAAGATGTTACGTTGTTTGTTCATTCTATGGTAGATTATATGCACTCCAGCGCCACCATTAAACCTGCCGTTTTCCGCTGATCCGTCTGTGTATAGGGTTTGGGTTGTGGGGGGGGGGGGGTGGGTGGGGGGGGGTGGAATGGGTTGGATTTTTTTTTTATTTAATTATTTATATTTTTTTTTTTTATTTTTTTTTTTTTTTTTTTTTTGGTTTTTTTTTTTTTTTTAAATATTTTTTTTTTTTTATTTTTTTTTTGTTTTTTTTTTTTTAAAAAATAATAAAATTTATTTTTTTTTTTTTTTTTTTTTTTTTGTTTTTTTTTTTTTTTCTTTTTTTTTTTTTTTTTTGTTTTGGGGAGTGGGCGGTGTGACGGTTATGTGTCCCGGTCGGGTGTGGTTCCGCGCGTCGGTGTTTCCCCCCGCGGCGGGTTGGTTTTCACGCGCGTTTATTTTATTAGCGTTTGCGTCGGAATTCGGACGCCAAGAGGCATTTTCATTTGAAACTGACTGTATTTCCACATCAGGGGGTGTGGCATGGCACATGCCCGGTTTTATGGCAAATTGTAGCTGTACGGGCTACCCCCCCTCAACTGAAGACCCGTACTCAAATGAAGTGGGGTACACCCCCCTCAGTTCAGTACCCCCTCTTCAGTTGAAGGGGGGGTACCTCCCCCTTATTTCAAGACATGTCAATGACAAGACAATTCAGTTCAGTAGAATAAACTAGTTAAGTTTTATAGCCCAGATTTGGTAGTTCATCGTGAAGTATCTTACGTGTTTAACTAGGTATTGTATGTAGACATAATCACGATAAAATCAATATGATTATACCATAACTAAAACTTAAAATTCACTGAAACTATAGCATAACTATAAACTATACCATAACTAAAACTCAGTTGTACCATAACTAAAACTATACCATAACTATAACTAAAACTAATTTTTCCTTGCTCATAACTATAACTAAAACTAAACTAAAATTAACCCTTCTACCAAAACTATAGCTAAAACCTAACTAAACTTAAGGGTTGTACCAAAACCGTAACTAAAACTTAACCAAAACTATAGTTTATACCAAAACTATAACTAAAACTAAACTAAAATCTTCTCACGAAACAACAGTTGTTCTGGTATACCATAACTAAAACTAAAACTAGTTGTAAAAACTAATTTTCAGCAGTTATACCAAAACCATAACTAAACTTAACTAAAATTGAACTCGTACCAAAACTATAACTAAAACTAAACTAATCTGCAAGCGTGTACCATAGTAGTTTTGGTACAACGCTTAGCAAAACTAGTAATTTTGGTACAACGTTTACCAAAACTTCCTAGTTTTGGTAAGCGCTTTACTAAAACTAGCCGTTTTGGTACAACAGTAAACAACTTCAAAGTTTTTAAATTTTTGGGTTTTTCACGTTATGCCTCGTTTTTTGGCACTAAAAACTTTTGAACCAAATTTTGAATTATATAAATTTTGGAAGTTACACCTTAACTTCTTTTGACCTAGTTTGGCCTTAGCAGTCAAATCTTAAAAAATGCGATGTTTGAAAAATAGTGTTGTGTCAAGTTTTTAAATGTTTTTTTAAAACAGTTGATGGTTCAAAACCCAAAATTCTGTTTTAAAATGATGCCCTGCACTTCAGAAAATGAAAAATTTCGAATTATAAAAATTTAAATTTATTATTTTTGAACTTTAAATCTTTTTTGTGAACCTTTTAGCTGCAGTCTGCAAGAGTCTTGGTTAAAGACCAGTGAAAAATAAAAAATGTTCCCAAATAAATTAGTTTTTTCTGCAAAAAAGTAGAAACGTTTAATAAATTGTATTTTTGAATTCCTCAAGTCAAGAGTACACCGCTTTGTTTCATGAACTGCTGATTGACCGTTCTTATTGACAATCACAGTCAGATTTCGGGAAACATTAATGTATAAAAATGCCCTGAGATACTCAATATAATATTACACAAAATACCCTCAGCAAAATATTTTTACTTTACATTTTGGGGTGGTTTCTAAAATCTGGCCATTTGTTAAAAATCTAAATACTAAAAAGACTAAATTCTGGCCCAGACCACAGCTGATTAAAAACCGGTCCAAAATTACTTTTGTGTTTGAGAAAGTTGAGAAATGACTACCCGGCCTGGGCCATAGTGTGACTGAAACCGGGTTTTTACTATAACCCGGCGTAGACAAACTAAGGAAAAACTTTGGGCCGGATTTTAGTCACACCAAGGCCCGGGCACCGTATTGCTTTTTTTCCGGGCCAAAAAATCAACATAATGATGAGTTTTAGGTAGTTCACGACCTGGGTTTTAGTAACCCGGGTTTTAGTAACTACTACAATTTGACCAGAACGTAACTCACGAACCCGTGAGTGCTAATGCTAAATGCTAATCAGATCTAACCCGACCCCATCTTAGTCTGATCCGACCCTCGTACTGTAACACCAAAAACAGCTTGGTGGTGTTTTGATACGGGGGAGGCAACCATTTTTTCCTGAAATCATAAGATCAAAGATTTTCAGCGAGTAGGGTGCAGAAGCATGGGTTTGGAGCTGGTGTTTTCTGTACTGTGGGTTGAAAGTCTGTATCCTCTAACATGTTTTTAACAAAGGGCCGATTTTAATAACCACCTCAAAATTTCAAGTAAAAAAAGTTTAATGAGGTTATTTTGTGTAATATTAAATACTAAATATTAAATATGACAGAACCACAGCATTGTTCCGCCAAATGAGCTGGGTAAGGACTAAGAGTAAGGGTCATACTCCTTATTATGTAAACTCGCTAAAACTCGAGCATAGCAAGACTACACCTAACACAGTATCCGTAAACGATACCATTACTAAAAAATGTACCATAACTAAAAACTATAATAAAACCAAAAACTATACCATAACTAAAACTACATTGTCCCATAACTAAAACTCAGTTGTACCATAACTAAAACTATACCATAACTAAACTGAAACTAAAATTTTTCGTTGCTCATAACTATAACTAAAACTAAACTAAAATAAGCCTTCTACCATAACTATAACTAAAACCTAACTGAAAGTAAGGGTTATACCAAAACCATAACTAAAACTTATCTAAAAATATTTTTTGTACCAAAACTATAACTAAAACTAAACAAAAATTCTCTGACGGAACAACACTAAACAACACTATTGTGTAGGTGTGGAATGATTCAATTAAGGAAAACACTCCGAATGATATAAAAAAAGTGCTGAATCACGATTCCAGATATGCTGCAACTTGTCTAAACAAAATGTTTTTACGATTGAAAATAATTAGGTGTAACTATATATTCCGCATATTTATTGGCGATTCGTTTTATTATAAAACTTCAAATGCGGATCCTCATTTAAGTTGCAACACTTTAGTAGCACATTTGTAAAGTTTGTGTTGCTTTTAGGTCAACCTTGAGGCTATCAGGTAGGTCCGAGACTAGAGTGTGGCTCAACTGACCAGAAGGTGTAGAGCCTGCGTCGCTTCCTAAACTATACTAAGCCTCCCTAACTCAAAGTCCCTGCTACCTGACCCAAACACATAAAAAAACCGCTGATAAGGGTGTAGAAATGGGTTTAATAAACAAAACAGGGCATCGGAGGAAGATAAAAAATGCAAGGAGAAAAGTAGACATCGGGCCGCAACCGAAAACACGTGCTAAAATTTGTAGCAAATCACACCACCTTTGAGCCAAACCATTCACATCAATGTGAAGAAATTTGAATACAATGACCGTTCGTTTTTATAAGTTTCCTTAGACATATTTTGTACAGTGGATATCATTCTTTTCACACTTTTTTAATTCTTAGGCATACTTCACACAGTGACTAATGAGGATTGAAGAGCTTTGAATTCACTTGCAATAAAATTGAGACTTCGAGACATGCACCACTGATAAATTGCGTAATGGAAAATATTTGTCATCAAAATTTCAGGGCGCTACAAAAGTTCCAGTATATTGAAAGCACATTTTATTCTTACATAAAGGCCGAGGATTTAAAAACATACATTACTTCTCCGTGCGATAAAACTAAGAGACAAAATATACCTATTATTTAGTTTAAAGATGGGACCGATTCACTTTACCGGTTCCGGTTCCGGTTCCAGGATTCCGGTTCCGGTTCTAGAAATTTGTCGGTTCCCGGTTCCAAATTCGGTTCCACTTTTTCTCTGTTTTGCGCAATTTTTTGCGTATTCAACGCTTCAAAACTAGCACATAAAATATAAACTCTGGCGGGTTCGGTAGCAAAACTAAACTGTACGGACAGAACTGTAAAAAATCATTGGTGGCCGCAAAAAAATATGATGGAACTGGCTCCGGTTCCGGTTCCAAAATTGCTGCCGGTTCGGTTCCGGTTCCGGTTTCGGTTCCATCCGGTTCCAGTGGAACCGATCCCATCTCCAATTTAGTTGTTGCTTTATTATTAAAAGACTGCAACATTTTACTCACTATTTACATGTTTTGTAAAACACAACTGTCTTGTTTGTTGTTATATATTTCAAGTGCACAAAAATTTTAAGGACATATAGCACAAATTTAGTGCAATATTAAAAATGCTAGGATTTACGCACATATGTCCAGTTGTTTTCTCCCGAAACGAGAATGAAAGCATGGACTATTAGTAATGACACGTCTTCGCAGAGATGTAGAAAGCCTTCGTATGTCATGGTCCTTCTGAAATATATGTCGTCAAAGAGTTTCAGTTTTACGTGTCGGAGCTAGATCGCTTGTGAGCGTAAGCAGATAAAAAGTTGTTGCTAAAGTGCATTTCACAGCATTACTGCAATTTTTATTAAACACAATTTTATTTAGTTTAGGAATGTGGATTTAGTAGGCATGTTTTTAAGAATTTTCAAATTAATGAAAAATCTTTCTTCAGATCGTGTTACTCGTATAAATAAAACTACATATGCCTGCGTTGTATCATAAGCGGGAAAAATTGTGTCTCATTCTTTTATTTCACAGTAATATGTACTCTTGGTTTAACACTACCTTGCAATTAGCTGCCCCACAACAGTCATGCCCAAAATTCCTAGCAACCAACTGCATCCAATAACTTTCAAGACTATTTTGATTTTTTCAGGCAGTCCGTGCATTCTTTTCGGCAACGGTGGCGGACCCTGAAACAGTTATTTACCACAGGCACTGCAGAAGTGCCAACACAACTGTACCAATTGCATTGGGCTATGCGTTGAAGATGCTGCATTGTGTTGTAGCTATTTTGAGTGACTGATAATATGCACATAATATTCTATATAATTTCTGCATAATCGTGTATAATAATGCAATTCACTCTACTATGTGTAACATTAGCTGGGCACGGGCTTAAAGGGTCGTCGTTGTGGTTAATTGCGTTAATTAAAAATGCGTGTTTTTTGTCTGGATTCAGCCATTTAAATTTTATTGAGCATAGGCTACTGCATGTCGCTGTTATAATCCAGGGATGATCCCCTGCTCGTGGCAGGTTTTCCTGCACTTGTAGAGATATATCTTCAAAAAACAATCACATTTTCGTTTCAAAGTCGCAATATCAAGCCAAGACACATTTTTATTTGTTTTTATACTCTGCAGTCTTTTGATGTCGCAGCGCTTTGTGTAGCGCCCTTGAGTCTACAAATTACTAGAAAGGCTGCCAATAAGTCGTTCTGCCTCGCAAACTGGCTCACGGCGTAGTAAACTGATGACGTGTCGTGTGAATGCAAAATTATTTACACTTCTATGAACTATGCTTATTATTCTCATTATAAGGCCCAAATTCAGCTAGATTAGTTAATTTAATTCATTTTGTATTTTCCAAATTTGGGTTTTTAATGGGAACGGCCAAAATCGGAATAAATTGGACTGTCGCGTCTTCTGGCTCACAGTTGGCCAGTCGGACAAATTTGACAGAAAACGGGGGGGGGGGCGCCGACGCATTGAAACGGGTTTAAGTATTTTTAGGGACTTGCGGACCAATTGCATGTAAAATTAACTTCCCCAATAGTTAGGGTAAGATATTAAGTTATACTTTACTCGTTTTTCACTGTTGTTATACAGCTACGTTTTTTTTTTCAGTTGACACTAAAATGAACGAAAACGAAAAAAAACGAAAAAGAAAACGAAAACGAAAACGAAAATGAAATGAAGCGAAGCCAACTTTTTCGGCTTGCGCAATAAAGTTTTGCGGAAATGACGAGCAAAAGACAAATTATGAGCAGCGGTATCAGAATCTAGCTGCAAATTTATTCGAATATTTTCATCGAAGAGGATGCTGAATGTTCAGTTTATTTGCTTATTGCTTATAATTAATTATTCGACATGTGCAAAAAAATAGTAATATAGAATATGCATACCTAAATGGAGAATAACTGAATTTTAACTGAATAGTTGAAAAGAATGAAAAATGTAAAAAAGTGTGAATATAGAAATAATAATTTTTCAAATATATTTAGTTTATTAATTTTAACTAATTTATCCTGAAAAACCAGTCGGTCTCAGGAATTATAAAAATATTTTGGCATGAGTAACATTGCGAAGTTGCAAAGTGCCAACATAGCCCCCTGTTTGCAAAGCGGTTAAGGTGCAGACGTCTTGACCTCAGCTGCTACGAATTCCTTTGTCGGCTTTGATAAAATTTTCCAGTTAATCTAGTCAAGTTGTCAAAAATTGACAACTAAAGAAAACGAAAACAAAAGAAAAAACGAAAGTGAAAGAAAACTAAAGGAAAACGAAAACGAAAAAAAAACGAAAGAAATGTCAACTGAAAAAAGAGCGTAGCTGTACTTTTGCTATTTTGGCCAGCAACAAAAACCTCAAATTTTTAGTTGCTGTGACTTAATAATTGCACGTCGGGCGTGTTTGGGTGTTTGAAGGGCCTTACAGCTATTTTGGAGATTCCGAGCGTGAACCTGAGAGAAGGCGACATGAAGGCGACATCTGAGTTTTAGGCGACATGTTGCGGTTTCCAACCGTTAAGCCACGTTCCGCTTGGACTCGGGCGCATGGTCATTTTCCAACCGTTAAGCCACGTTCCGCTTGGACTCGGGCGCATGGTCATTTTCCAACCGTTAAGCCACGTTCCGCTTGGACTCGGGCGCATGGTCATTTTCCAACCGTTAAGCCACGTTCCGCTTGGACTCGGGCGCATGGTCATTTTCCAACCGTTAAGCCACGTTCCGCTTGGACTCGGGCGCATGGTCATTTTCCAACCGTTAAGCCACGTTCCGCTTGGACTCGGGCGCATGGTCATTTTCCAACCGTTAAGCCACGTTCCGCTTGGACTCGGGCGCATGGTCATTTTCCAACCGTTAAGCCACGTTCCGCTTGGACTCGGGCGCATGGTCATTTTCCAACCGTTAAGCCACGTTCCGCTTGGACTCGGGCGCATGGTCATTTTCCAACCGTTAAGCCACGTTCCGCTTGGACTCGGGCGCATGGTCATTTTCCAACCGTTAAGCCACGTTCCGCTTGGACTCGGGCGCATGGTCATTTTCCAACCGTTAAGCCACGTTCCGCTTGGACTCGGGCGCATGGTCATTTTCCAACCGTTAAGCCACGTTCCGCTTGGACTCGGGCGCATGGTCATTTTCCAACCGTTAAGCCACGTTCCGCTTGGACTCGGGCGCATGGTCATTTTGAACGGGGGTGGTTGTTGCTCGGGCGCCTGGTCATTTTCCAACCGTTAAGCCACGTTCCGCTTGGACTCGGGCGCATGGTCATTTTCCAACCGTTAAGCCACGTTCCGCTTGGACTCGGGCGCATGGTCATTTTCCAACCGTTAAGCCACGTTCCGCTTGGACTCGGGCGCATGGTCATTTTCCAACCGTTAAGCCACGTTCCGCTTGGACTCGGGCGCATGGTCATTTTCCAACCGTTAAGCCACGTTCCGCTCGGACTCGGGCGCATGGTCATTTTCCAACCGTTAAGCCCACGTTCCGCTTGGACTCGGGCGCATGGTCATTTTCCAACCGTTAAGCCACGTTCCGCTTGGACTCGGGCGCATGGTCATTTTCCAACCGTTAAGCCACGTTCCGCTTGGACTCGGGCGCATGGTCATTTTCCAACCGTTAAGCCACGTTCCGCTTGGACTCGGGCGCATGGTCATTTTCCAACCGTTAAGCCACGTTCCGCTTGGACTCGGGCGCATGGTCATTTTCCAACCGTTAAGCCACGTTCCGCTTGGACTCGGGCGCATGGTCATTTTCCAACCGTTAAGCCACGTTCCGCTTGGACTCGGGCGCATGGTCATTTTCCAACCGTAAGCTACGTTCCGTTGTACTCGGGCGCATGGTCATTTTCCAACCGTTAAGCCACGTTCCGCTTGGACTCGGGCGCATGGTCATTTTCCAACCGTTAAGCCACGTTCCGCTTGGACTCGGGCGCATGGTCATTTTCCAACCGTTAAGCCACGTTCCGCTTGGACTCGGGCGCATGGATTTTCCAACCGTTAAGCCACGTTCCGCTTGGACTCGGGCGCATGGTCATTTTCCAACCGTTAAGCCACGTTCCGCTTGGACTCGGGCGCATGGCATTTTCCAACCGTAAGCCACGCCGCTCGGACTCGGGCGCATGGATTTTCCAACCGTTAAGCCACGTCCGCTTGGACTCGGGGATGGATTTTCCAACCGTTAAGCCACGCCGCTTGGACTCGGGCGATGGTCATTTTCCAACCGTAAGCCACGTCCGCTTGACTCGGGCGATGGATTTTCCAACCGTTAAGCCACGTTCCGCTTGGACTCGGGCGCATGGTCATTTTCCAACCGTTAAGCCACGTTCCGCTTGGACTCGGGCGCATGGTCATTTTCCAACCGTTAAGCCACGTTCCGCTTGGACTCGGGCGCATGGTCATTTTCACCCTCGTGTTCCTCGCTTTACGGCTCAAATTTTAAGAGCTCTGTGGTTCGTGGTTTAACACAAGCTGTTTTTTTGCGATACTTTTCACAAAAACATTTGGTAGTGTTTATCTGCTTTTTATTATTTTTACGCATCTAAATCAGTGCCTATAGTTAAGACCAAATGAGAACAGGCTAGTGTACAGTCTCAAGCTCTATATAAAAAGGAATAGATACTTCGGGTCTATCTTTTTCTCAAATATAACTTAAAAACGTACGTCATCCTGCAAGGCATCGCAGAGTTGGTTTACGGTGGGGAGGTTCGTGTAGGGCACACCATCGATGACGTACATGTTCAGATGGCTGCTGTACTCTGGGGACTCCCAAAAGGCAATGGCTAGTTCCATGTCCGTGGGGGCTTTATCTGGTGGCGGTGGCAGCAGTGTGCCGTCGAAGTCGCTAGTGATTATACCAAGGTAGTACCCCGCGGCAAAAATTGCATCTTTGGAGCTGCTTCCGATGAACAAATTATTTATATCCTGCAGTTATTTTAAATTTATGAGAAAACAGGTTTTAAAACTAAAACATGTATTTGTTATAAAAAAGTTTTGTTTGGCATTATAAGTCATATAAACCCAAATTTAGTTTCCCTAAGTTTTAGTTTGCTTTAGTATCACGAATTATGATAATAAAATTAGATCGGTAATAAAATTTGATTTTGATTCAACTGATGCTTAATTAGCCATCAGATTCATTTCACTTCAGGTGTTGAAAGAAAGAGGAGACCCCAATTTAGAAAGAATAAAAGAAATGGAGGCGCCGGAAATCGAACACGGGCCGCCTACTTCGAACACAAGCATGCTACCACTACACCACTGCCACCGAGTCTTATAGGCCCTTAGTCTCATTTACAACACAGGGAATCAAATCAAAATTTGAAAAACTTTCAACGACAAGCTTTGGTTTTTTCGAACGCTGTTATGTTGTAAACGACAAAAACTCGCGTTGAAAAAAACCAGTGGCGGGGTTATTTTAACGGCGAGCATTTTCTATGACGAACTGTCTTATAATTCAGTGTTATGTTCGTTGTTGAAAATGTTTCGATCAATCCAAAATTTTAAACGACAAACACTTTTAACTACGAACATTTGCTGCGATAAATCGGGCTGTGGTCATATATTTACGTCAAGAATAGGCATGGGCACGTTTACAAAAATCCGTAAACGTTTAAACGCTCGCGTTTACAGTAGAGAAAACTCGTTTGAAATGTTTCCGGTTGTAAACGTTTTTTGACCGTTTAAACATTTAAACGTAAACGCGTTTAAACGTTTAAACGTTTAAACGTTTAAACGCGTTTAAACATTTAAACGCTTAGTTGTTCAAACGTTTAAACGCGTTTAAACGTTTAAACGTTTAATCGCGCTTAAGGTGGCGCTCTGAATAACCGACTTTGGGCGCTAAAATTTTTTAGTCAAGTTTTCGTTGGTTGACTCACGCAGAAAAGTTGTTTAAAATCAAACTAGCTTTCATTTGATGTACATACTGTCAAATTTTGTTCAACTTGAAATTTCAACCAATTTTTTAATGGAAAAAATCTTTAAATCGATATACCAAAAAATTCGATATGGCTCTCGCACTTTTTAAAACAGTCTTAAGCAGCGGCAGCCCCCAGAAGCTAGCGCTTTTTTTAAAATTTTGAAATAAAATTTGCATTAGTTGCAACTTTTCAAAAAATCGTTTGTGTAGGCAAACCTTTCTTAAAAAATTTCCGAAATACGTTGACCAACATTGACAAAAATACACTATTTTTCAAACTAATTTTTCGCTAGCTACTTTTTGGCTTCTGAAACTTTTCTTAATGGATTTTAGTCCAGAAAAATTAGCTCTATTTTTTGGAAAATACGTATGTGTAGGCGAACTTCAGGTTTCTGAAATTCAGCTATGGTACTCATTTTTTCAAGTTTACTGTCAGCTGCAAAAATGGATCCAATTGAAACTTTGCACACGGTTAGAACAGACGTATATGGAGACACCGAACTACTTGATTTGTAATTTTTATGATTTGTGTCAATATGACAGGCTTTCTAAAACGTCACTTTCGATAAAAAATAAAATAACTAAAAATTTGTCACCAGCAACTAAAATTCGGCAAAATTGGTGTCTCGGCCAGGTAATTGTCTTTAATTTAAGCTATTGAGTGTTAAATTTGGTTAAGGCACTGCTGAGCTACGTCGTTTCAAAAATTATACAAATTTTGCAAAATTTCAATTTTGATGTCGTCATAACATTTGCTAAAATGCTCCCAGAGGTTTCAAACTTTGCAAAAACACGTGCATTGTGTCTACCTTGCCTGTACTTGAGCAAAAGACATCGAGTCAGTAAGAAAAAAAAATTATAGAAATTTGATTTATTGGAAGTTACTCAGAGCGCCCCCTTAAACGTTCAAACGTTTAAACGATTAAACAAGTGAGCGTTTAAACGTTTAAACGGTTAAACAAGAAGGCGTTTAAACGTTTAAACGGTTGAACCACTAAGCATTTAAACGCGTAAAAAACGTTTAAACGATTACACATGATAGCTCATACAACTTTGCTAGTGTACAGTCGGTCGTCGATTTTGCTCTGCACTGCAAAAATTCTGTATACGGCTATGTCACTTATCACTGTGTATATTTTTCAAACTGAAGTGTTGAATTTGTTGATTTTCTTGTTTTATTTTGATTAATTATTATTGATCTTGCCGTTAATTTAATATACTAATATGAGTGCGGATCGACGTCATAATTTGCGTAGTCAATCGCCTAATAATGGTGATTACTCGTCGCAGCTGTCTGCAATTATTGAAAAATTGGAATCTCTCGAATGACCGTGGCTAAATCTGATAAGATTCAAAACCTGAAAGGAGAACTAATTACTATTATCAAAAGTTGTGAGTCTTATTTTACACAAACTGACTGAATTTGAAGAACGTTTGGAGTTTACGGCATCTGAGGTTAAGGAGTTAAAATGTCAGGTTGTTGAAAACAATTCTAGAATCAAGGAACTAAACAATAAAGTTGCTCATTCTCTTTTTCCTGAAACTTAATTGCGAGCACGGGTCGAAGAACTTGAATTTCAGTTAACGAAATAACGTAGTAATTTATGGGTTGTCTGAAACAGATGATTAAAATTGCACATCTGTATGTCAATTGTTTCTCGAGCAGAAGCTGGACATTACGGTGGGCCAAGGACATATATCCGAGGCCTTTCGCATGGGCAAACGTCGGACAAGAAAAAATCGGGCCATGAAACTTGAATTTTGACTTTTGATTTCAAAAATTTAGTAATGGTACATTTTCGGAATAAACGAGATGCCTTGTTGATTTCTGGTTGCCCAATGACTTGCCTGCCAATACTCGTGCTTTTTGTGCTGCTGCTTATCCAATCATGAAGCAGCTATTTGACTCTAGAAAACCCAGATCATATTATCAAAACGAGGGCTTAATGTTCAATAACACTTTCTTTACTGATATTGCGTTTCAAGGAGGCTGCAACTAGTATTTTAAATGTTTAATTTACCGTTGTGTTTATTATTTTTCTTTAATTTCTGTTGTCTGATATCCCGGTTTTCACTTCATATTACTTTTTGCTGTTATTTTTGCGTTATATTATTTTTTGTTGTTATTTTTGCGTTATTTCTAGTTAGGTTGCTACGGTGTGCTAATTTTTTCATGTTTTTCTGTGCTATTTTTTCTGTAAAACATGTTTTCTGTTGTCTATATTAACGTACAAGGGCTTACACGTAACAAATTGATTGAATTTATGCAACTGTATATCAAGCTGGATGTTTTATGTTTAGTCGAAACTTGGAAGTTTGACTATCAAATGCCTGGTTTTCCTGGGTACGTCATTTAATTTACATATTTATATGTAAATTAAACAGTTTGTAGCCTAAAAGCCCTACGAAATTCAGTTTTATTCAAATTCGTCATTTATTTAAAAAAAGTGTTTATGTTTCGATTTCACAAAACTTCCTTGTAAATTTTCAGATTTTCCGTGGGTCAGGTTCCAAACAAATGAATTGTCAAAACTTTGAACTTGGGAATTGTCTATAGACCTCCGCCAAACTCTCCTAGACACATTGCATGCAGTGTAGACTTGTTTGATCAAATTTCACTTTTGATTGATCAGTATCAGTTATTTGGTAGTGTCTGTGTCCTTGGAGACTTTAATTCTGGAATTGGAAATTACAACTTTCCGTCCTCCGTTTCTGACACAAATGTTGATACTGATTTCTTGAATGTCCTACGTTATTGTAATATTCAAAACCGAAAGACCCAGGATCACTTTTTGCTGCCGCCACCTCAGTGGCGGCAGGACTGTATATTGCTTTTCGTTTTCTAATTACATGTGAGCATTGTTCTGCATCAAAATACAATTAAAGTATCGGGTTATATAGTAAGCATAGGCCTTTGTTAAACTTTGAATAGAAGTTGTGAAATGTTTTGACTTAAGTTTTGAAATGTTTTGACTTAACTTTGATTAGTCGTTTTTTGCCGAAAAGTGCCCATCTGGGGAGGGGGGCACGACGAGGTTTTTTTCACTAATAATTTACTAATGGTTCCGTTTTGTAATTTAATGCTTTTTACAAATTAAACTACAATGTTCGAGAAATAATCAAATAATAATAAATTAATTAGAATAATTATTACGTTGCTAGTGCGAGCCTAGCCCCTTATTCTCTAAAGCGGCTTAAGTAAGTGTGAAGTAAGAGAGCCCCGTTAGAGTATTTAAAGGGTTTTACAGAAGCTCAGCGTTGGGCCAGTGGCTCGAATGGTAGAGCACTGGTCTGCAAATCCAGTGATGGGTGGTTCGAATCCCCTTTGGGTCATTCCAATGAAGATGCTCTCATTCTTCTAGTAAGAACCCCCTTGCTGTCTTGAAAGGACCCCCTTGCTGTCTTCAACGAACCTCCTTGCTGTCTTGACTTGGCGAGACGTTCGAGAACTAATCAAATTTGATAAAATAAGTAATTAAATTGCACGTTAGAGTGTAAACCTAGCCCCCTCATTCTCTAAAGCGGCATTGTATAGTGAAGTAAAACAGGCTTATTATAGTACTTAAGGTGATTTACGAAAGTGCAGATAACAATCACAATGCAAACAACAATTACTCAGCATTGGCCCAGTAGCTCAAATGATAGAGCACTCGTCTGTAAATTCAGTGATAGGTGGTTCGAATCCCCCTTGGGTCATTCCGATGAAGATGCACAGTAAGAATTCCCTGCCTGTCTTGAAAGAAACCCCTTGCTGGCATGACATGGCGAGGCTAGCTGGCGTGGTGAACCTAGCTCCCTCATTCTCGAAAGCTGCATTGCATAAGTAAGTGTGAATTAAGATGGGCCCCGATAGAGTACTTAAAGCGTTAAACAAAAGCTCAGCATTGGTCTCCAGATCAAAAGATGGGTGGTTCGAATACCCCTTGAGTCGTTCTGATGAAAATGCTGTCTTTCTTCCAGTAAGAACCCCTTTGGTGTCCTGGCATAGCGACACGTACATAAGTTTTATATATAGGTAATATCTAAGCTTCTATTTAAAACTATTGTTACTGTTCGGCGCGATCGTTAAGTTTGTATTGTAGTGACATCATCGTCCCTGCTATGTTTCTGTTCACGCACAACAACTGTTTAGAATCAGTTGTTTAGAGTTGTTTGGTGATTAATGTAGTATGTAGATATAATACCAATCCTTTAACTAGCATTTGTCAGTTTTTTACCTACAGTGTTTGCATGATTGAAAGTTGATGCATATTATGCAGGCAAATCATAAAAAATTGTTTTTCATTTAGAGTTGAGAATATAAAATTTCATTTTTAAATTTGCAATCGCCTAAAATTGCCGGAAAAATGTGGAAAAATGAGGAAAATCAAAAAATTTAGAATTTCAAATTTCAAATTTTAGAATTTCAAATTATCGTATTAATATACATAGCAGGAGGGTTCAAAGTTACTGGCATTACAGGCATGAATCTTTATTGAAGTTTGTAAAAACTGTCGGGGAATAATTGTATGTGTTCAGGAATTTGTTGGCGGCAGGATTAAACTTTGCAAAAGTTCGTAATGTGTAAAAAGCATAAATTTACTCTAAAAGTTTGCATGAAAATCCTGCTTGTTGTAAACAATTTCGGGAACAAACTTATAAATATTTGCAATTGTTGTAACCTTGTTGTTGTAAATGGCAGAAATGGTAAAGTTGCAGGGGTCGGAAATTCAACTAACATCAAGCGTAACATTCAGGGCCAAATTGTTGCTATAGTAGTATAATTGATTTCGTTTCAACCGATACAGAACTTTTTAACAAAATTAAAATTTTTGAAATTGATACGTCGTTCTTATTTCACAACCGCTTGGACACTAAAAAATTTTCAACCCACCTGCCTATAACTTTCATGATTACCTGGCCCTTTGTTGATAACTCTACTAGTGTCGGTTGCTGTTTATGGCAAACTAGGACATTTTCCGTTAGTCTTAAACCGTTATTTTTGCATGCTGCGATACTGGGCAAAAATACTAGGCTTAGATGATAACTCACTAGTGAAACACTCATATTTCATGTTGTATAAAACTGTTATGATTTGTCCAAATGCCTGCACCTGGGTAACAGGCTTAGTTGGCCTGTTAAAAAACTTGAATTTATTGAGTTTTTGGGAGTTTCAAAAAATAGAAAATACTCATCATTTTCTGAAAAAATGCAAGAATTTGAATCATTTTTTACATTGATTATGACAACCAATGAAATTACTAAATTACATCAAATATCTAAATTTTTACTTCAAGCTTTCAGTCGTCGATCTGACTTTTATAACAGAAACATGACTTAGTTTGTACTACAGATGTTTATCTCCGATTGCCGCAGTGTATTAACCTTTTATCTTATATTTTTAATAACTCATATTTTTGTACCGTTGCTAATATAGCTTTTATTTTGTTTGTTGGTATCAGCATAGTATTATTCCACATGGGAATAATAAGCTTGTAATTCTTTAATAAAGCATTCATTTATTCATTCATGTAATCGTTTAAACGTTTAAACGTTTAAACGTTTAAACGCGTTTAAACATTCAAACGTGCTAAACGTTAAACGGTTTGAAAACTGCGTTTTTTGAATCCGTAAACGTTTAAACGGTTCCAAACCGTTTAAACGCTTAAACGCGTTTAAACGGTTCAAACCGTTTAAACGTACCCATGCCTAGTCAAAATAGTATGAGCATGTTTTCAGCATGGGCTTGCAAAATTAACCGGTTAACCGACCGATTTTTGGTAAACATTCGGTTAAGTTAAGACCAGTTAACAAAAATTAAACCTTCGGTTAGCCAATAATTTATGATTGTACTGCTGATTGTAACACACTGCACCTACTGTTATATTACAAACATAAGTTTGTAATGTATGCTGTCCCGCTGCTTCGTTGGCTGTTACTGGTATTGGAATCGTCTTTTTTGTTGTCGCTGCTTTCGATGCCATTGTTGTCGTTGTAGTTGTGCTTTTTGTCGTTGTAGTTGTCGTTGTTGTCGTCGTTGTAGTTGTGCTTGTTGTCGTTGTAGTTGTCGTTGTTGTCGTTATAGTTGTTGTTGTTGTTGTTGTTATTGTTGTTGTTGTTGTTGTTGTAGTCGTCGTTGTCGTTGTCGTTGTCGTTGTCGTTGTCGTTGTCGTTGTCGTTGTCGTTGTCGTTGAGGTTGTTGTTGCTGCAAAATGAAACAGACGTTACCTGGCTGGTATTTCACGGATGTAAACTGCTACGTTCCACTTCTCCACTCTGCGAAATAAGTTTCGGGCATGTTTGGATAGCAAGCAATATTATCTGCGCCGTTGCTCAAGCTAATTACCTACTTGTCTACAAAAATTACTGTAAAATATTTTTCAATAAAAAAGAAATAATGCACTAGATACCAAAACTGCTTGCAATTTTAACCGTGTTTTATTGATAGGTCAGCAACTTCAACAACAGGCATTTGATTTTTTGCAAAAGTTTTAGTAATCAACGGTAGAATTTTACTACAACTGTTAAACTGGCACCTTGGAAAACTAAAAAATGTGAAAAAACCTCTGTACAACACAATGTGCAAAAAGTTCCCATATTAAGTTTACAGGTTAACCAATACCGTTGTAAAGTGTATACGTACCTACGTACCTATACTGCATAAAAGTTGGACCTAATTTGCATATTATACTGCACTTCCTGGTGAGTCATGCAGTGCAACATTTATGTACGCTGAGCTCATTTGCATATTACACTATCTAATTTGCATATTCTTCGCTATATAAACCTGCACTGTGCATGAATAAACAGTCTGTTTCTTTTGCTTGTCTTGGTTGCCTGCCTGCTCCCTGCTCACCAGCCTGCCCTATTAAACCCTTGCTTATTTACCAGTTTTCCCGCGTCCTTTCTTGGCCTACTACGCTACAATAATTACAGAGTATATATGATACATTGCATCTACTTTGATTGCGCAGTTGTTAGACTAGAAGGCACAAAATGCCGATGGCAAGAATTACTGGAATATTTTTGATATTTTTTACAATATGTAAAATGTCATAGTGGTTTCAAACCTACTGATTTCAGTAAATAATCGAATTTTGGCATGCATAATGCAAAGTATATATGACCTACGCACGTACATTGCATAAAAGTTGTACTTAATTTGCATATTAACTTACACTTCCTGATGAGTCACGCAGTATGCGCGCTAAGCTCAGTTGCATAAAACACTACATCTAATTTGAATATTCATTTGCGGTATGTAAACGCGTACTGTGCATGAATAATCAGTCTGCTTCTTAAATTACAGCTAAGTTTTTTTTCAGTCGCTTACTAAAATGAACGAAAACGAAATGAAAACGAAAAAGAAAACGAAAACTTGAATTGACTTTGAACTTGAATTGAAAACTGAAAACGAAAAATTGAATTGAAGCGAAGCCAACTTTTTCGGCTTGAGCAACAAAGTTTTGAAAATTTTGACGAGCAGTAGACAAATGAAGGCAGCTGCATGCTGCTTCTTTATTCAAATATTTGCATGGGGGTGTTTCTCTTGAGTTGACTTTAGCTACATGTTATTTATCTGTATTGTTTCGTAAAATTATCCGTAAATTGAATTAATATGTGCGCAAACTGATACAATGCTAACAGTGACTTGACACTCTAAAACTTTATACTAGTACAAACAGTAAAATTTAAAAATTTCAATTTCCAAATGTAATGTTGAAATGTAATCAACAACTTGTAATGTTGAATCAGCAGATAAAAATTTTGAACCATGTATTAGTAGTGTTAAAAAGTAACTTATCATTTAAGAAATGCCTATGAGATGGTGTCACGGGGTAAATCATTCCCCCTAGAAAATCATCCGGGGGGATGAAATACCCCTGGGCAAATCATCCCCCCGGATAAAATACCCCGGGGCAAATCATCCCCCCGGATAAAATACCCCGGGGCAAATCATCCCCCCGGATAAAATACCCCGGGGCAAATCATCCCCCCGGATAAAATACCCCAAACATAAATTTCACCAGTGGAACAGTCACGGAGTAAAGCATCCCCCCTAATAAATCATCGCCCGTTACAAATTTGACATAGAAATCATCCGTCTAGCTATCCCGAAGTAACTTTTGTGTATTGGATATGTTAGGCAACCGTGGGCTTGTATTTTTTTGTGTTTTACTGCTTTTCCTTGTGCTTTAGTGCTTTCGAGATTCATATGTACTTCGTGCTTTAGTGCTTTAGGCCCGGTTCACACAGACGTGCTTTTTACTTTTTACTTTTTACTTTTAGTGGCAAAAGTAAAAAATTCGGTTCCTACAGAACGTACTTTTTACTTTTCACTTTTGGCCTTAAGTAAAAGTAGAAACGCATTCTACTTTTTACTTCTTAGTTTTGCAATCTAGCCAATCAGAATGCTTTAACAGAAACTCCGGCTATTGAGCTTCATTTTTATTGGCTAGATTTGCTTTTTGACATACGAGTGCGCCAAAGTCAACCAATTGGATGCGCCCTTCCCTTACTAAAAAATAAGCCTGCGTGAACACTACTGCAAAAGTAAAAAGTATAAAGTAAAAAGTAAAAAGTATGTCTGGATGAACCGGGCCTTAGCATTAGCACACTAGTGCTCAAGCACTTGTGCATAATTCGGGACAAGCCCCCTTCCTTACTGCTGAAACAAAGTACCTAAAAGCTCAAAATTTGCCCAAATCGCTGCAAAATACTTTTAGTACTAGCTCAGTATTTGATTATTTCCGATTTTTAGACAAAAATTTGGAAATTTTGTGTTATTAGTCCAACTCCCCAAAACGGCGGAACAAATACAAGCCTCTCTAAAATATAGAAAAATTCGGGACAACACAAGCCCGCTACCCTATTTAGCCCCACCTACCTATTGTTAATTGCGACACCAGCAGTCGACTTTGTGTGCATCGGATAAAGCGAATTTTGTTGTTTAATACTAACTAGCCTTCAAAGAGTCTAGCGCACGGTTGCTCAACATATTCAATGCACAAAAATCACTTTGGAATAGCTAGACAGATAATTCCTTTGTCAAATTTGTAAGGGAGGATGATTTGTTAGGGGGGGGGGGATGATTTGCCCCGTGACTGTTCCACTCGTTAAAGTTATGTTTGGGGTATTTTATCCCAGGGGGATGATTTGCCCCGGGGTATTTCATTTCCCCGGATGATTTTTTAGGGGGGATAATTTACCCCGTGACAACGGCACCCTCTTTAAAAAACTTTTGCACCGAATATATCCTTGTATTCAGCTGTTACTAGATCTTTTGTTGGCTCCAAAGTTCATGCTGGGCAAGCTGTCAAAAGTTGACACTTTGACAGTTAAAGAAACGGAAAACGAAAGAAAGTAAGAAATTGAAGAAAAACGAAAGGAAACCGAAAACGAAAGAAATATCAGCTGAAAAAAAGCGTAGCTGTACATCTTACTTGCCTTTGCCTTGCCTATTCTCTGCTCATCCTTCCCTTTTATAAAGGCCATGTTTATTTTACTGGTTGTCCGCGTCCTATTGGCCAACTACATAATATTAAAAGTGTAATGATTGGATGTATGTATGTATGAATGGATGTACTTTGAACGCCGAGACGATATTGACAAACAAATGCTCGAGCCGGGGAACAGGCTTTGTCCGCCAAGCCCGTACCCTCGTTTACCGACACCAGACAAGGCTGCAACTCAGGAGTTCCGCCATTATTATTGTTGGGCTCGCCTGAGTTGAAGAATAAATTCACGTCTTTTCTGCAAAGCGCAAATATAGATTGGTACACAGAAGTGACAGTTAGCTAAACCCAAAAGTTTGTTCAGCGTTTTTCGAACGTTTTCAACGTTATCATTTTTGGCTTGTTACAGTATCAACATGAACTATATCTAATGAGTAAGAATGAATAAAAAAATTCTATGGATGTTCCATCAAAAACTATGAGTAAAACGCAACGATAGTAGGTTCGAAAATATTTAATAGCAATTTTTTAGTCAGAAAGTGGACAACATTTTTTGGTCCGATCTTTTCGCTGTTCACTAATGGCTCGAGGACGTAATAAAGGTCACTTAATCACTTAATAAAGGCTTTACCTAACTACATAGAAATTGTAACTTTGTAACTACTACAAGCAGATTCCGGGTTCATAATTCGCTTTAAAGTGGCGCTACGAATAGCTGACTTTGAGCCATAAAATGGTTCAGGCGCATTTTCATTTCTTTGCTCTCGAAGAAAAGTTGTTCAAAAATATATTAGTTTTCGTTTGATATATAATGACTAACACCTTACTGCAGTTGAAAGGATGGATTTTGTCGTCTGAAGAAAACATCGTCGTCGTTTCGCTCCAAGCCGTCCACCCATATGTCACCAAGGCCAGAACTAGAGAACAGAATTCAAGTGCATATTTTCAAATTACACTTTTGTATTAATATTACAAAATAACGTTACATTTCCATACATTACTACCCAAATAGACCTCCTTAAGTAGTATAGGTGCAAGCAGTACACACCTGTTTGGGTGGGGGTTGCTTGAGGATATCAGGATTTTTCCCTATGTTTAACGTGTATTTGGCTCCGCCCAGTAGCATCGGCTCCCCCAAAATCCTCCGTGTGGAGCTTGGGTGGGGGTTTCAGGAGTCAAACAAACCAGTTTTTAATTATTAAACTAAATTCCGGTTTTAATTATTAAACTATTATTTTAAACTAAATTCTTAATTTCAAACAAATTTTCAATTTTTCATCTTTTAATTTTAAGCAAAATTTTATTTTTTCCAAATTTTTAATGTTTAGAAAACTTTTAATTCCATACAATTTTTAAATTTTCTATTTTTTAATTTGAACATATTTTTAAGTTCACGCAAATATTTAATTTCATATATTTTTAATTTAAATTTTTCAAGTTTCTATCAGTACTAATTTTAACTGTTTGATAATATTTTTTATAAATCCAGTATTTTTTGTTGTTGAATTACGGAATGTGATGGTTTGCGGCAGATATTTTTTTTTCAACAACACGTGTGTGCCCGCAGGCGTTTCATAAAAATAAACTGATGCCAACTAGTGGCAGAAAACTAGTTAGGTAGGTTACTGTAGTCGGCTACGTATTTTAAGTAAAATTAGCTATAACTCAGCGATTATAGGTCCTATCAACCCGATCAATAGGTCATTTTATAGGTTATCTTAAGTGCTACAAGTCCATATAAAAAACTTAGTCCTACCCCAAATTTATGAGCATATGTAGATAGTCTAGCAAACCTAGACAAGTTTTTGGCTAAAAACATACCGCACAATTTACGGGCATGGACAATTATTTAGTCGTTATAGGACCGATCAACCCAATCAATACGTCATTGTATAGCCTATTAAGAGTACATAGTACAAGGTGATATAAAAAACTAAGCTCTATTCAATTCCTACTCTATCAGTAGTAATGACTGTTTTAGTACAACCCCTTTATTTTTTCAGTCACGCTTATTTACAGCGTGGGTAAAAACACACCGCACATTTTACGGGCATGGGCAATTACTTAGCCACTATATAACCTAGCTAGTCAAGCAATATGTCATTGTGTAGCCTATCACCCGTACTACAAGTTGATCTAAAAACTTAGTCGACTTAGCCTACATTAACGGCAAGTATACCTAATTTAGTAAACCTAGTGGTAGTGTTTGGTTTGACAGAAGCCTAGGATGACTCATGGCGTTGGTCTGTGTGACGTCATACTGACTGATTAATTGCTAATAGTAGGTAAATTGACACATTCCTAAGATGACTCATAGCGTCTGTCGGGCGTGACGGCGTAGGTAATGTAATA
>JASANF010014482.1:0-72728 GCA_030248245.1 Trissonchulus sp. WLG1_4 | reverse complement strand
ACACACAACAGGCGGTTTCCAGTAACGATTACAAACAATACAAACACGTTAGTTGACTACGTTGACTACTCCGCCCTTATTGCGGTTGCGCCGGGTTTATATAGGGCTTTAGGCCCGCCTTATTCGAATGACCTATAGAATTAGCCAATTACGTAAAATGTCAGGTTTCGACGTCCAATCACTTGAAATGTTAGAATTCCAAGTTCCAGATTGTTATTTTTTGTGGCGATTTTGGTCTATGTTTTGGACCTTAGACTCTTGTTTTGGTGCTAACTCAAAAGTTCTCTAAAAACTAGTCTGGTTTTAAAATGTCAACGAGTAGACTTTGGCCAACCTAAGGTCTGTTATTTTGTTTCACTTTTGGACCTTGGCATTTAGATTTAACTTCAAATTTATATAATTTACTACCGTAATCCCTTACGTAATTTGCTTTGTGCTTTTCTTCAAACACTGTCCCGTTACAATCAGTAAGTCTGGCTTGAAAAAGCCGGGATAAAAAGCCTGGCTTGCGCACAAGCTTGGATTTTTATCCGAGCTTTTTGGTCAATCTAGGCTTGACCAAGGCTAGCTTTTTATCCGAGGTTTTAGTCTTAATGAAGCCGAGCTTGGTTTTATGAATACGAAAAGCCAAGATTTTAAGCCTAGCTTGGTGTAAGCCCGGATAAAAAGCCGAGCTTACACTTTTATGAATACCGGTCCAGGTATATACTTTTCCATAGACATAGACTTGTGGCACCCATTCACCGACACCGTTAGATAAAGTGCTCAAGTGGTGGGCTGTACAGAAACACATGTATTGTAATTTGTAAACATGTCAATTTAGTCTCTTCTTGCTCAAAGAGAACTGTGAAACCTAGATCGTGGGATTTGGACTAACTACAAACCTTCGGATTACATAATCTGCAAGACCTAAACGTAAAGCAACACAAGAAGTGAAGTGATCATTGTTGACGAGTGAACAAATAAATTCCATCATGAACACTGCCAGTGCGTAGCCAGAAAAAAATTTCGGGGGGGGGGAATGACTTTTCGATTTTTTTGAAAGGTGTTAAAATGCACTTGCGATTTTAACGCAAAACGACGCATATTACCATTTTTTCGGTCAAAAACGCATATTTTCCATCGCTGCAGCATCGAACGTAAAATTGCAGCTGAAACCTCCGAAAATTACAAAAACGGTGGCCGGCAATGGTCCAGAAGCTAGCAAATAAGCAAATTTTCTGAAATTTTTTGACATAAAGACTGCCAAATTATATACTAAAAATGTATTTTTTGTAACAAAAAACAGCTAAAACGATACACCAAACATTGTATTAAGCAAATACATAAAGCACAATGCAGATGTATGTACATGCACATGTTTTCATTTAAGATAAAAGCAAGGAACACTATACGAAAGAGTTGCAGGGGTCTGGGGGCGGCAGCCCCCAGAAAAAAATTGGGGAATTTTTTTGATTTTTAAGCCAAATTTGGTCAATTGGAGACGTATCAGAAATTTTTTCCGGCCGGACCATAAAAACCAAAGGGGGGACCCTTGTGTAAAATTTCAGTCGGAAAAAATTTCGGGGGGGCGGGAATTCCCCCCATTCCCCCTCCCCCCTGGCTACGCCCCTGAACACTGCTAATCCTCAAATTGATGAGAAAGTCATTGCAACATATATAAAGCAGGGGTCTGGGGGCGGCAGCCCCCAGAAGGCAGCGAATTTTTGGTTTTTGGGAAAAATTTGTTGTATTGCGGCCGGCACTTTTCAACATCCAGCTGCTGCACCCCCCCCCCCTTTCGACCCAAAGGGGGGGGGGGGTGCACACCCCCTGCACCCACCCCCTGGAGCCGCCCCTGATATATATATATATATATATATATATATATATATATATATATATATATATATATATATATATATATATATATACACGTTGTGCTGTATTAATGTTTGAGTATGTTTGTTACTTGCAGGACAGCAGAGGGTGGTCTGTTGGGTGGCCCCGACGTGGCACCAGAACTGGCTGGGGCAGTCGCTCGGCAGCTGCGGGTTGCAGAACTTGGTCAGCTGGGTCGCGGGGTCGCGGTATGGCTCGCCGCTCGCGCACGGGTTGGCGAACTCTGCAATCACAGCACATCAGGGTCAGCTGACTACCGGTAGCCTTTGCAGACATTAGCAATTCAGTTGCTTGCGTATTGTAATGGGGGAGGGCTGTTGTGCTTAATTTTAGTAATTTTTGCTGGTTATAGATTATATAATTGTTAATGTGTTGAAAAAAACTGTTAAGCCTCAAGTAGGCAATCAAATCTATCAATAAATTTTAGTTACATAGTTTATATATATGCGTATTTCTATTGGAAGAAGTTTGCGCTTCATTTTTTATTTTCATTTATTTCTTGGAATGAAATTTATGTAGTGTCTATAGTATATATATACTGTCATTTGTATTTGTATTTGTCATTTGAGTTTGTCATTTGTATATACATGTATAGTCAGATGGGGTAAAAAAATACAAAATATGAGTACAAGGTTTTTTTGCTTTCCTGGATTAAGTTTCTCGGGCAGACTTTTTTCCAACAATACCTCGCGGAGTTGCTCTACAAAACCACATATTAAACTTTTTTCTCTGCATTACTAATTTTATATAAATCGAAAAATAAACGTATTTTTTTACCTCCATTTTGGGGGAAAAAATACGGTCGCGGGGAAAAAATACGGGTCGATTCTGACCCATCCAAGAAACGCAGGCCAAAATGCTTCTACAGTTATGAAACTCAACTCAGACTTACTCAATTTTTTAATTAAACTCGCACATAAAAGGAAAGGCCACTGAAATTGGAGCCCCAATAACACCACGACTACTTTTTACACTACACTCTTTTTTGAATTTTTTTTTCAAAATTTTTCCCGTCTACGTATTCTTTCTTTGCGGTAAACTGAAACATTTGACGTAAAGATAGTATATACCGCGGACTCTGAAATTGGTGGCGACGCCCTGCTTGATAGTTTTTGCATACTTAAATATAGTCTTAAATTAGTTAAAATTTCCTTTATTGCTGTCAATAGTCAAATCGTGTTGTACCAGAAATTGTTCCCAGATTATGGTTTTTAAAGAGTGAATTACCACTATCATCATCAGCTTCGCAACTTAGGCATCTGTGCGTCTGTAATGTGTATTTATGTAGCTGGGCTCATCATTTGAACACCCTTGTGTAGCTGGAACCGCTCTGTTAGCAGTCGGTGGTCGTAGTACACTTGGCAGCCGTAGCACCTTCCTGTGCTTATTTTCTTCCGCAAAGGAAGTTGTTTTGGATTGAAAACACGACATAAAAGCAAAAAGTGCCCGTATTTTTTTCCCCACAAATTGACCAAAAATGGGGGGTAAAAAAATATGGCTCCCGTCCCGTACGCGCCAACCAGTACCAATAGAGAAGAAGCAATAGCAATCACAGTTTGAAAGAAGGGTAGCTGACTATGCCATATGCGCAGTTGGTGCCGGAAAACAACTAGACTCCGTGACAAGAGAAGCTTGTCAAAATTTTGTTGACCCTTGTAAAATGAGCCATGTTTTGGGTGCATGATTTTGTCAGCTTCATATTGTAAGCTGAACACAGATTATTACTAGGTAATATGTTCAAGTAATGTAGCAGTAGTAGTGCTTCCTTTGTATGTATTCAACAGGCATGCACCTGTTGGGGTTTTTCTTGGAGGGGGGTGTATTTTTTTTACCCCATGTTTCCGATCGTATTTTTTTTACCACCTCTGACTATATATATACATACCTATGTAATATATATATGCCAGGGATCGACCGGAACCCTAAAACTACCGGAACCGGAACCGGAACCACTTAAAAATACCGGAACCGGAACCGGAACCCCCTTTAAAAAGACCCTATATTTTGCAATATTTTCAAAAGAAATTTTGTTTATATATATACTTTTACTCACATTTTTACTACCCTTCTAACAGTCCCCAGATTTTAAAATATAGACAGTTTTTACGCAAAAACCAGGCAACCCCTTTTTAAAAGAACACAGAATTTGTTAAAATGTGTTAAAATGCACTCAAAAATTTTCCGAATTTTAAGGCCAAAAACAACACACACCTGAGCATACTTAGTTAAAAAATGCTATCTTCTGACCACTGACTGACTGACCACAGATGTACATGGGGGGTCTGGGGGAGGGCAAGCCCCCCCCAGATTTGAAATTTTGGGACAAGCCCCCCCTCAGATTTGATCAACCGGGACAAGCCCCCCTCCTTGATGCTGAAAGAAAGGGGCCACAACTCTCAAAAATTGCCCCAGATCGCCGTGAAATGCTTCAAAAACGAGCAAAAAGCGAAACAAATGCTAAAAATAGCCAAATTTTGCCGAAAATTTCCACTTTTTAGGCAAAAATTCGAAATTTTTGCTTTTTTGTCCGCCCAAGCCCCCAAAACTTCGGGACAAGCCCCCCCTAAAATTTCGAAAATTCCGGGACAAGCCCCCCCAGACCGAGACCCCGTGTACATGTATGCCACTGACCAGAGTGTAATCGAAAGTGATAGTGAGTGGGGCTCAAAACGAAAAAATTATATATATACACATCCGCGGGCCGACGAGTTTCCATAATCCGGAAATTTTTTGGCATTATAGACCTCAAATTCACTACAAAATTGTCGATTTGGCAACGGTAACACAGCTAAAACGATAAACTATATATATAGTGTACTAAGCACGTAAACTGTACACAATGTACTCATGTATATATATATATATATATATATATATATATATATATATATATATATATATATATATATATATATATATATATATATATATATATATATATACGTGCACTCGCTTTTAAGAAATATTAATTAAGTATTAAGCTAGTATATTAAGTATTAAGCTAGTATATTATGTATATAATTATGCATGATGTATACGCGTACAGTACAAAACATGTTGGACGCATGAGCGTCAGGGTTGGCAGTCTCGGTCTTGGTCTCGGTCTCGTAAAAAACCCGAGACTAGGCTGGTCTCGGTCTCGGTCTCGGTAGGAAAACCGAGACCTGCCATAGGGTGGTCTCGGTATTTCAGATGAGACTTGAAGTTTTCAAAATTTTCCAACATCACAAAGATTTTTTTTGCAATTTTAAGTTTCCAAATAGAATGCCAAGCATGGAATGGTCAAAACTGTCTGCTGCAGAAGAATGTTGGTTCACCGGCAAACTCCGGCTAACTTCAAGTTTAAACTTTGTATATCAAGCTAGATTTTATATTAAAGTTTGAGCTAAAATGGGTTGTCTGACTTAGCGATGTTTATTGTTTATGTTGATTTGTATGTGGAACCTATGTTAAACAGTAAAAATACTATTATTTATTAGTAAAAATACCAAATAGTGCTAACTTCGTAGCTGATTTGTAATTAAAAATTTGCTGGTTTCTACGACTTTACTAATCTCGAAATGGGTTACAGTTTAATTGAATTTCTTAAGCCCCAACCTCTCAACGCATGTCAAAACATTCAGTATCTGAAAAAACCCAAGTACAATCAAATGCTTTTTGGGCTATGGGGTGGTTGGGGCATCAAACCTTCCCCCCCACATAACTGTGTCAGCGTGAGAAACTTTTCTGGTCCGTGATGATGTCTGCTATCAGAACTTCTGATAGTAGCAATACTGCACCAGCACGGACGATTCTACGCTGGCACCTGCTATAGGCTGCCAAAGTGACAATATATGTATGCAATGCACTATAAAATGTGGTATACGAAGAAGTGTGCGAAACTTTTAAAAAATAACCAAAAGTTGACAAAATAGCGGGAAAGTAATCCTATTCTCCAGTTGTCACTCACCTCCTCTCATGCATCCGGTCGTTTCAATGTTAAGTTTCACGCAACTTCGCAAGTCATAGACTCATACAACTTGACCTAATGGTCACTTTTTGTACCTTAATAACTATTTTTTCACGTTTCAAAGTATCTCAAATTTTTAAAATTGAAACTTGAAAAAAAGGTCCGCCAAGGCTGGTCTCGGTCTCGTAGGTCTCGTTTCGGTGGTCTCGGTTGCCTGGTCTCGGTCTCGGTCTCGGTCTCGGTTGCAAACCCGAGACTTGCCAACCCTGATGAGCGTTGATGAAAGAGATTAATAAAGACTAAGTTTAAACTAGCTACAATGTCGCAAGAGGTTCGCCAGAATAAATTCTGAAGAAATTTTTGATTTTTAGGCCGATTGGGGTCAATTGGAGGCCTATTGGAAAATTTTCATTGACGAACAACACAAAATTAAAAGCAAAATTCTTTGTCAGAGAAGTAGTGGTTCCGGTTCCGGTACTTTTAAAATACCGGAACCGGAACCGGAGCCAAAAAGTACCGGAACCGGAACCGGAACTCCGGTCGATCCCCGATATATGCATATAAAAAAAGGCTGCATGTTACAATTTATTTATATTGTATATATATAGTGTGATTTATACCACAAATGCCAAGAATTTTGTTTGTCTATCAGCCCTAATGTTTTCGGGGGGGGGGGGAGGGTAGGGCGTGGTTATGGCTGGAGATCAGAGGCGGATCTAGGATAAATTTGGGGGGGGGGGGCGAACGACGTTTCGCCGAACGTTTTTTTGAAGTCTTTCCTAAAAATTTCCTAAAAAGTAAAACTTTTCTTTCCGGATTATAAAAAACCAAAGGGGGAAGCGGGACCTTTTGCGTACAATTACACTTACGAAACTTTTTTTTGGGGGAGGGGCACAGATGACAGATGTACATGGGGGGGGTCTGGGGGGGGGGGCAAGCCCCCCCCAGATTGAAAGATCCCGGGACAAGCCCCCCCTCAGATTTGACCGACCGGGACAAGCCCCCCTCCTTGATGCTGCAAGAAAGGTGCCCAAACCCTCAAAAATTGCCCAAGATTGCCGTAAAATGCTTCAAAATTGAGCAAAAAGCGAAAAAATTGTTAAAAATAGCCACATTTTGCTAAAAATTTGCCTTTTTTTGGCAAAAATTTGAAATTTTTGCGTTTTTGTCCGCTCAAGCTCTCGAATAATCGGGACAAGCCCCCCTAAAATTTCGAAATTTCCGGGACAAGCCCCCCTCCAGACCGAGACCCTGTGTACATGTATGGGGAGGGGGTAATCTGCCACTGGTTATGCACTGACCGGGGCATTTCTGCTGACAGGCTTCGGGCGTGAGGAAGTTGTTATGGTTGCCCCCCTGACCAGTGTACTGGAAGGGCTTGCACTGTCGCTGCTGGCTGTCGTAGTACCACCGGGTGGACACGAGCCCGGAGGTTCCGGTACCGGTGCTGAGGGGGGTCTGGCAAGGGTCCCCGCCGCCGGGGCAACAGACGGTAGTCTCCGCACTGAGACCCACGTGACACCAGTAGCCCGCCGGACACGCGTTCAGGCTCTGGGCTGAGCAGAGGATCACCTGTGGCGGAGACAGGGTGGAGTCACACGGGTTCTGGAAAGTGGGGCAGCTGGAACAGCAATATATACACTCGTCAAAGATGTATATACGGGGGGGCTGAAATTCCGGGGTAAGCTCCCTGTCAGTGTCAGATGCGACCTATAGAGACCAGTCCTCCCTTATAACTTTTAACTTTTGAAGATAAACTGTCCTGAAGCTCATTTGCTCCTGACGGCTGTAAAATGCTTCAAAAATAAGCAAGAAGCCGAAATGTTTCGAAAAACATCAGAAATTTTCAAAACATTGACATTCTTACTTATTGAAAATTGGGTTCAATTGAAAATGCTTGCGTTTTTATGAGTTGTAGTGAGTGTTGGAGTTTTAATGAGACCCCGTGTAAGCCTGGTCCTTCGCAGCTCTGTAGCCAGACCGTTAACTCGTCCACTGTTTGTGGAGTTTAGCTGCAGTGAAGTGACGCACCCCTGCATGCAATGGTCCTCGCTGAGGAAGTTGTTCTGGTTCCCGCCGCGCCCGGTGTAGGTGAAGGGAAGACACTGCCTGGTGTTCTGGTTAAAGTACCAGCGGGACTCGCGCACACTGCCCGACCCGGGTGCCAGGGACTGCAGACAGGGGGCACTCGCTCCGGGACAGCACACCGTGCTCTCTGTATCACTGCCTGAAAGCAAACAATTTAGTCTACAGTATATATATTACTCATGATCTACAGGTGTAGCCTTAGTCCCAGTTTTCCAACGGAGAACATTTAAGCTTATTTTAGGCTGGCGTATTTTAGACTACAGCTGACTTTTTCCGGATAAACTACAATTATTTGGTATAAATTACTGAAGCTGTAGTTAATGAATTATAATTTTGTGCTTAACTTGCACGCGATACTGCGTAGTTTTAGCCGTGGTGGCAAAACGATTCTGATTTACGGGTGTTAAGTGACAAGTGGCAGCCATTTTTAGCGGTTTTCAACTCACGTTTTGAGTTCTGTCAAGTTTTTTTGTGTTTTAGCAACAAAAGAGCGAGAGAGAGAAAGGCCGGGCTGAGTTTCATAAGTCGATAAATATGAACGAACCCTAGGTCATAAAAAACTGACCAATGTGACACCAGTATCCAGAAGGACAGCTGGGCGCTTGTCGACTACAGAACAGAATGCTCCCTGAGGGGGCCTGGGCGGGATCCCCGTTGGAGCAAGGGTTGGCGAATTCCGGACACTGCAGTTGGCAATCCTGTATGGACAGGAAATTGTTCTGGTTCCCCCCAGCGCCGCTGTAGGTGAATTTGGTGCAGCGCCGGGTGTTGGGATCGAAGTAGTAGCGGGTCATGGCGGCGGTCCCGGATCCGGAACTTACCGGGAGGGTGCAGGGATTCTCGGCTCCGGGACAGCAGACGGAATTGTCGTTCAGGTCCCCCACGTGACACCAGTAGTTGGCTGGACAGACGTTAGGGCTGGTGGCGGAGCAGAGGACATACTGGCCGTTGGGTCCGGTGGCCGGGTCCCCGCTAGAGCAGGGACTGTTGAAGACGGGACAGGTGCGCTCACAGTCCGCCCGGCTGAGGAAGTTGTTCTCATTTCCGCCCACGCCGGAGTAGGTGAAGGGCAGACACTGCTGAGTGAGGGCATTGTAGTAGTGCCTGGGCAAGGCAAAGGCCCCGGAGCCAACCTGTAGCGGCTGGCGACAGGTTGTCACGGCAGCTACGGCCTCGGCCGACCGGCCACTCGCGCTCGAGGCCCGCACGTTTGTGGCCGAAATGGAGGCCGGACAGCAAACGGTTGATTTCTCATCGGACCCCACGTGACACCAGAATCCTGGGGGACAGCCGGCCAAGTTGGAGACGCTGCAGGGCACTATTTGACCCATGGCGCTGCGGGCAGGCTCGCCGTTGGTGCAGGGATTCCGGAAAACGGGACAGCGCTGTTCACAGTCCCGCCGGGACATGAAATTGTTCTGGTTCCCCCCCATGCCGCTGTATTGGAATTGTTTACAGCTCTGGGTCTGGGAGTCGTAGTAGTAGCGCAGTAGGTTGTTGTTGCCGTTTCCGGCTGAGAGCTGCAGCTCACATGGGTTCCCGGCGCCGGGACAGCAAACGGAAGTGTCCAGGGTCCCGCCGACATGGCACCAATAGGTCGTGGGGCAAATGGATGGGGCAGTTGCCCCACAATGTGTTATCTGCCCATTCAGCCCGATATGGGGCTGCCCGGTGCTGCAAGGGTTTTGAAATTCCGGACAACGGGTCCGGCACTCGGCTAGGGACAGAAAGTTGTTCTGGTTTCCTCCCTTACCGCTGTAGGTGAAGCTGAGACAGGTCTGCGTGTCAGTGTTGTAGTACCAGCGGTTGAGCACAGACGTGCCGGTTCCCTTGGCCAGCGGCAACCGGCAGGGGTCAGCCGCGTGGGGGCAGCACAGGGTTGCTGCGGCCGTAGAGCCGATGTGGCACCAGAAGGTGGGCGGACACACGTCCATGTTGGCTGTGCTGCACAGCACCGGGCTGCCCTGGGGGCTGAGGGCCGGCATGCCCGAGTGACAGGGGTTGTCTAGGACCGGGCAGGCCGACTCGCATTCCGACTTGCTCAAAAAACTGTTCTGGTTGCCCCCAGAGCCCGTATAGATGAACTCCTGGCACACCCGGTTGTTGTTGTCGTAAAAGTAGCGGGGCAGTTGGCCTTTGCCGGTTCCGATCACCTTGGGCTGGGTGCAGGGATTCCCAGGGTTGGGACAGCAAACGCTGGTCTGTCGATTGGTGCCAATGTGGCACCAGTAGTTGACCGGGCAGGTGGGATTGCTTTGGCTACAGAAGCGCACTTGCCCGATTTCACTAGCCATCAGGGGGGTGCCGCTAGGACAGGGATTCTCGTACTCGGGACAAACAGTGCGACACTCCTGGAGCGACGGGAAGTTGTTCTCATTCCCCTTCATGCCCGTATAGGTGAAGGCTTTGCACAAGGAGTTGACAAAGTCGAAGTAGTAGCGAGACATGACGGCATTGCCGCTGCCAGTGGCGAGTGGCAGTTGGCACCTGTTGACCCCAGCGACGGGGCAGCAAACCGTGGCCTCGGGCCCAGAGCCCACGTGACAGTAGTGACCACTCGGACAAACGTTGAGCTGGGTTGCCGAGCAGTAAAGGGTGTTGCCGGTTCCGGTTGCTGTGGCCGGTTGACCGGTTGCGCAGGGATTCACGAAAACCGGACACGTGCCTTGGCAGTCAGCTTCGGACAGGAAGTTGTTCTCGTTTCCGCCCAGACCGCTGTAAATAAAAGCTTCACAGGTGCGACCCTGGGGGTTGTAGGCCCAGCGTTGTAGCTGACCCGAGCCTGTACCGGCTATGGTTCCCAGGTTGCAGGGATCCTCGCCAGTTCGGGGGCAGCAAACACTGGTGGAGGAATCGAAACCGATATGGCAGTAAAAGTTGGTTGGACAAATGGTCTGTTGAAGCGCGCTGCAGGTGACCTTTTGGCCGTTGACCACGTAGGGCAACCCAGAACCACAGGGGTTGCTGCTGCACGCGCTCTGACACTGGTCGTAGGTTTGGAAATTGTTCTGGTTGCCGAACAGCCCATTGTAGACGAAGTTTTGACATCGACCCGTGATGGGGTTGTAGTAGAATCGGTTGAGGTTGTCCGAGCCGACCCCCACTTCGACTGGCTGAGAGCAGGCATCTGGGGAGATGACCGGGCAACAAAGGGTGGTGGCAACCGAGCCCCCCACGTGACAGAACAGACCACTGCCGCACTGGTAGTTCGTACTCGGCCCGCAGTACTGTAGCGTGGGCGCTGGGCCGCTGCGGCACGGATTCAGACTGCTCTGCTGACCGGAAGGATTAGCTGTGAGATCTGGGCCAACATTAAAGCCTGTCTGGGAGTTTGAGCTAAACCCGGCGTTAGGATTGAAGCCGGGATTAGTCACGAAGCCAGTATTTGTGCTGAAACCAGGGTTTGAGTTGAATCCTGTCGGAGTTAGCGGATTAAGTAGCCCAGATCCTTGGCTATTAGAATTAGAACCGCTGCCCGTGAAACCCGGAAAAATGGGATTGGGCATTTTTGGCTGCGGAATCATCCCCGGAAAGGGCAGTTTCATTGCTTTCGATTCTTTTCCACTGTTCACCGTCTCGGGGTTAACAGGCGGAGTCTGGGGCTCAGATATTTTGTCCGACGGTCCTGATCCGGTTTGTTCCGGTTTTGGGACCGGTAACGGTTTTACCGGAATCACTGGGTTCTCGATGATACTGCCAGTCAAAACTCGATGTGTTATTTTTGTTGGTCCTGGCTGGAAAGGCCTCAAATTAGTCGTTAGACCAGTGTTACCGGATTGCCCCATTCGAACCGAGGTTGAAACTGGTTTCGGTATTAGCTTTGTATTCACTATCTGGGGTTTTTGGGCCGGAATCGTTGAAACATTAGCTGGCGGGTTTCGTGGTTTATTAACCAGATTATTCAGGTTATTATAAAGTCCTGGCGCAGGCCTGAAGGGATTATAAACGCTACTTGATTGTTGATTGGTTGATTTGGTCGCCGGTTTGGTACCGGTTGGGAAAATTCTTGGCTGAAATTTCCCCGTTTGGACCGTTGGTTTGATTTGTGGGTATTCTGCCCCTGGGCCGCTATTTTGGCCAGTTTTTTGCTGCGGATAAGTCGGGATTATTGATGCAGCATTGCCTCCAGAGACCACAATCGGTCTGGGAAAATGCGGAGCTGGATGTCTGGGAGTCGAACCCTGGCTATTCGGGCCCGGTTTATATCCGGATCGAGTGACAGTCTTCGGTCTCGGTCCCCTGGTCAGTCCGCCTCGCGTTCGAGGATTAGGCCGGGATTGTTTATCAGCAACCCAGAGCGGATTAGGCGGCTTAACCGGGCTAGTATTAATCCCTGTGTGGGGATAGTTGGGGAAAACATTGCTACCGCTGGGATAGATGAGGTAGCCCGGGAGGGAGGGTGCACTGGTGATGGGGGTGAAACAGGTTCGCTCGCATAGCTGCTTGGTGGGGAACCGGTTGTAGTTGCCCCCATAGCCCTTGTAGTGGAACTGGTCACAGCGTTGGGCAAGAGTATTGAAGGCCCACCGGGGGATGCTGTAGGGGCCGTTCCCTTGCTCTTGCTTGAACACGCAGACAGAGGGGTCGATGAAGAGGGGGGCTCCGCACGCGTTCTGACACTCCTCTTTGGTGCCGAAGTTATTCTGGTTCCCCCCGGTCCCGTAGAACAGAAAACTGCGGCATTCCTGAGCCGCAGCGTCGAAGTACCACCGGGTGGAGGTGGCACCACCGGTACCGGCTATCATGGGCAGCACGCAGGGATTGGTGGGTTGCTGAGACCGCACCTCCGCCACCGTGGTCTGAGCTTTAATCGCTGGAGAGGGCAGAGCCGAGACCGATTTGTTGTGGTCGGGTCTGGATCGAAAAATACAGACCGCCTCACAGTCCTCCATACTGTGGAAATTGTTGGCCGTACCCCCCTGTCCGTCAAACGTGAACTGCTTGCATCGGCGCACACTCTGATCGAAGTAGTAGCGGGTCAGACCCTCGCCCCCCCTCCCCCGGATCGGCCCTGGCTCCAGACAGGGCGGACCAATGGCTTTGGCCAGGTCTGGCATATGCTTGCGCACCCCCTTCTGACTTCCGATGCACTGTCGCGCGCAGTCGGACTCGATCAAAAAATTGTTCTCATTCCCTCCGTAGCCGCTATACTTGAACGGTTCACAGATCCTGCGCTCAGCGTTGAAGTAGTATCGGGTCATGGAGCCGGTGCCCTCGCCCAGAGATTTGGCCAGCTTACAGACGTCCTGGTTTGGCTGTCTGGGACAGCAAAAAGTGGTGGCTTTGCTGGATCCCAGATGACACCAGTAGCCGTCCGGGCACTCTGTCTTAAGGCTACAGTAGACCGGTCGTCCGTGATCAACCAACGGCGAGCCGTAGTCGCACAATTCGTCATAACTCACGATGTCGTCATCTACTTGTACGCCGGAAAAGTCGAAATCATCCACTTCGACGGACGCGTTTGCAGCGACCGGGAAGACGTTGTGCGGACGAACTACGATCAGCACCTGTCCTTTGTCGTTAACGTGACGCAGGGTGACATTGTCGTCCAGAGGAGAGGGCTGATCTTTGGCTAGGAACAGAGGGCTGCTCAGATTGTAGCCCAGATTTGGCTGATCGGTTGAGATCACGTTGGAGTCCAGATCGATGACCTCCAGAAGCGCCTGGGATACGTTTTCGGCCAGAATATCCACCAGATCCGTCTGGTTTACGGAGTTGGGGTCCGAATTTTCTGTCAAGTTTGAACACAGCGTTTCACATGTCAGCAATAATAGACATAAGCAGAATATGTAGTGGAAATCTGGAGCCATAATGTCTGGGTGCTCTGAAAGTAGAAATAGCAGTTGGTGAGAATTTATGGGGAGAAAAATTGTTATGTTAATTACAGTTTTACAGATATCTATATATTAAGCGTTTTTTAGAATAATATATATATATATATATATATATATATATATATATATATATATATATATATATATATATATATAATTAGCAAGTTTTGTATAACGTTATTTATTAAGTTTATAAAAGGTGTATTATGGCCTCATGTATTAACTAAATACTATTTTATAATATAAATAAGTCATGAAAAATTGATTGTATACATTCGCATATATTTTAATAAAAACAATTTCCATTGGCCAACGCAACGTGACGCGGATAGCAATTCAAAAACTGATCCTAAAATCCGCCTATTAAAAAATAAAATAGTATACGGTTGACAAAATCAAAGTTTAATCGTCAGCTTTTGCAAATATTTTGGCAATGAATTCTCAATAGACCGATCATATGTGACGGACAAAGGAGGTCTCATAATTTTTGTCGTCAATCTAAATACTTGAACACCCGCACATCGTACACACACAGGCTACGGCGGCATGGGGGGGGGTTGGAAGGAGTAGAGTGCAGTCTTGAATAGCGGCTCCCCTAGTTTGCAGGGGGAGTGTCATAAGAGCCTATGAGCAGTAGACGTATACCCCCCTGGAACTGAAACCGGATTTCAAGCAGTTGTGACCCCCCACGCAGTTGTGGGCTGTAGTATTTGATTAGTTGGTGGAATTGCTCAAACAATTGCATAACTTCCGCATAGCAAAAGTGCAAGCAATTCTGCAGTCGATTGCACTCATTGCAATCTGGGGTGGCCTTCCGCTTATATACTGTATGCTAGGACTGTCCTGGGAACGAAACTTCGATGTGCCACACACGTTGTTAGTGCTGCTGCATAAAACAATTGCAGTCAAGTCAAATCGGCGTATAAAATTCAAACGGATTCCCCTTGCTATCACACTAAACAAATCTACGTATGTAGTCGCATCTGGGGTGGACGCGGGTCGTGGGTACCCGCGGGTTTGGCCGAAAAATTTGAGACGCGGGTCAACCAGCGGGTATCCACTTCAGGCTGCGCAGGTCGCTTAATTTTTCTCGACCCACGAAATGTAAAAGATCACCATTTATGATTCCATTGTTACAAAATTATTGGTACTGTGCAAAAGTGTAGTAGTGTTCCTCGCCCCCTTGGTTGAAGTTGCAATGTGAACAACGTACAGATGCACCCTGTGGACATTAGACTTGGGGATCAGCCAAAAGCAATCGATCATTGGGTACATGTTATCTTAAAAAGGTTCGACTTTAACCGCGCGGGTTGGGTCGAAGGTTACCCACGGACATGAAGCCGCGGGTTGGGTTGTGTAGCGGGACAAAAATTTCATAGGCATAGGCCTTTAATTAGACATTTTAGATTTAATAGGGAGTACTTTCAAACTCACTGAACTGTACATAGGTATCTTACACCAAGAGTACATAATAGGGAAGAGTTATTCTAGCTAATCGAACGGAGCGATGCTCCGGCCGAAATAACCGTTTTACGTCTTGATTTCAGGGGGGTCTTCCCCTTAAATCAAGACATGTCTTGATTCCAGGGGGGGACCCCCTTGCTTTAGCATACTACCAAAAGACAAAAATCGGTGGTGTCTTGATTTGAGGGGAGGGGGGGTACCCCCTCTTCGTTTCAGCACGCTACCAGCACAACATTGGTGGTGTCTTCATTTGAGGGGGGGTATTCGCCTCTTTTCAGCACACCACCAGCTCACCACAGAGTTCATGCTGGTAGTGTGCTGAAACGAAGGGGGCCTCCTGAAATCAAGACTCTACTGATTTTACTGTTGGTAGTGTGCTGAAACGAGGGGGAGGCCCCCCCCTGGAATCAAGACATGTCTTGATTTGAGGGGGGTGGTAAATGAAGACACATTCATGATTTGAGAGGGGGTATATATAGCGATCGACCGGAGGCTCCGGCTCCGGCTCCGGCTCCGGCTCCGGCAAAAAAAGTGCCGGAGCCGGAGAATTTTCACTGTTCAGACTTCGGCGAAAAGTTCAAATTTTGAGAAAAAAATCACAAGGTTAACGAAGCGATTAGTCGGTTACAGTACTTTATTACTGCCAGTTGTAACGGCGGTGACCACCCCTCTCTAGCATTATGTATTTTTACGTCTCTAGTTGACTAAACTTGGCCTAAAAATCAAAAGTTTCTCACACTTTTAATCCAGGGGCTGCCGCCCCCAGACCCCTATAGGCTTGTTTGTAACTATATACGTGACTTGAACTTGACTTTTAGCTCTTTTAGCTCTTTTGTTTTCGGCCGGTCAAATTTAGCACAATGTTTGCATATGCTGTTATTTCGCAAATTTTTGTGTTAAAATAGCAAAAAAGTTCATTTTTACCCATTCCAAAAATTAAAAAAGCAGTTCCCCCCTAAGTTTTTTCCTGGCTACGCGACTGGTATACGCCTAAATTACAGGGGTGAGGGGGCTGTAATCCCCGGAAGCTAGATACATTTATGGCATTGTATCTTCTACAAAGAGTGTAATCTTTTCCAAATTGTCTATTTTTTGGCTGTAATATAAGCTTCTTGACAATTTTTCAAGGTTTGACTAAAAGGGGGAGGTGACAGGTGTGGTCCGAGGTTCAGACGAACACCCTGAACAACCCTCTCCCTCTGACTCCTGGCTACGCCCTTGGCACCGCAGTCAAAATGCTATATATATACTGCTTAATTTCACCAAATTTTTGACTTTTTGTCAATGTTGATGAAAATTTTTTGTGAGATCACCTAAAACCGGGACCAGTCAGTGGCCAACTATATACTGGTCGTATGAGTGTGTATATAACGACATACATGTATAGAAATGGGGCGTGACTGTTGAAAAATTAAAGAATGCTGTTTCGAAAAAAAATTGAAAATTTTTTCACAATTGTCAACATTTTTCCTAATTGAATTTTTTTAAAAAACACTGCCTCCGGCTCCGGCTCCGGCTCCGGCATTTTATATCCGGCTCCGGCTCCGGCTCCGGCAAAATTTTACCTCCGGTCGTTCGTTAGGTATGTACCCCTCCTCCTGAAATCAAGACGTTATAGCGCTAATCGTTATAGCGATTAACTAGAATAGGGAAAAAAGTCTCTTCCTTATATACTCTTGCTTATACTGACATAGTGACATCTGTACTTGGGGGTGGACGCTGGCCAAAATTTGCGACCCGCGACTCAGCCCAACCTGCGATTTGACAGTCGTGGGTAACTCTACCCAACCCGCGCCGTATAAGTCGACCCGCAAATCACTTTGGCTCCTATCCAAAATTGGATTTATCGAATTAGATTTTACTTTATCTCGTCAATAACGCAGCGTCAATTAAACGTAATGTACTGAAACTTGGCACACACAGAGATAATGTATGTAAGCCGTGTAGGACTAAATTTCAGCCGGCTATTTTCATTTTGTGCTGTGTTATTAGCAAAACTAATTTAAATCTAATCCGTTAAATCCAATTTTGGATAAGGCTCTTTGTTCCACCATTTTAAGATACGGTATATACTTGATGATTAATTGTTTATACGATGCCCAAGTATATAATACCATTTCCTCAGTCGTGTCTGTACCTCTGTACATTGTTCACATTGCTAATAACCGAACGACACTGATGCGAATGGCACTAATACGCACTAAGATGGTTTTTGTGACTTCCGGAAATGGCTCTAAAGTTTAGCTCAGTCAGTCAGCATAGATAGTTTATTGGAGCTCAGCTTAATGTGAACGACTATTTCATTTTTTATTAAACAAATATAGGTATACCATAAGATATCGCAATGGCATGCTGAGCTGAATCCGAGAAAAACTAATTCAAAATAATTAAGTGAATTTGTTACCAGACTAAATTAAGAAATTTTTTGTAGAATAATAGCAACCTTATTGTAATATACTTAATGTAAACTATTCCGTTTAATGTAGAACGTTTAGAGACAACAAGCTGTTTGGAAAGTGAGTAGAGTGAGTCGAGCATAAGCGGACACGGCATTACGTCACAGACAAGGCATTGTTTGTTTACAACCACCACTGTACGGTCAACAGCTGCTGTGCTACTTGACGTACAACGCAGTCAATGGGGCAGCCACGGCGTTACGTAATGGCATTGTCTGCTTGTACATAGTTAGCTTTAACACCAAAACTTAGATATATATGTACATATATATGTACGTATTATAAAAATGAAAAAACACCAAACTTGCAACCTGATATTTGCTGGTTATCATTTTAAGCATTGAAAAATAAAATTAAAAAATAACTCAGTTTGCAATCAAAATTATCTTTTCACAAAAATTCTTTGCGACAGCAATTTTAAATATGTATGTAGCAAGAATTGGCAAATATATAGTTGCTACATTTGTGACCTACTCGCGTTCTCTCTCATCCTATTTCCTTACCTTCAGTTTTGTTCTGATCTGTTATATTCTATTGTTTATTTATGTTTGTTTGTTATTTTTTGGTTTTCTTTCTGTTAACTAAAATTTTAGTTTGCGCTTTGCTTCTTTCTTGGAAATAAACTTTTTTGTTTTGTTTGTTTGTTTGTTTATGTAGATTAGAGACCAAACTTACGTGCTAGAGACTCCGGAGTCAAAGCAGAGTCGAGCTCACTTGATTCCGGAGTCAAAGTATAGAGGTGCGTTATATACAGTATACTTTAACTCCGGAGTCAGGTGCAAGTGTAATTTTAGATTTAGTCGGAACTGCACTTGTCTATCATGTAATCCTTCAGCAAATTTGTCCGTTTCCCTGTCCCTATGTACATACTTAGGGCCACGCATGAACCGGGGTCCATGGCTTGTTCTAAGCATCATGTGCGCTAAAACCAGGACAAGTCTGGGCCGATTCCTAAAATGGATTAAACGCATTTGATTATAACTTGTTTTGCCAATAACTCATGGTCATGGTATCGACTTAATTTTTATAAAACGTGCCATAGCAAAGATTTGTAACACCTCTCCATGATGCACGAACACTTGAAGCTTGAAATGAGTTTTTAAGGAAGCATGTGTTAATCTAATGCGTTTAATCACGTTTAAGCCAGGTTCATACTTGTCCTTAAGAACATAAGGACAGGGACAGAGACAATTTTCTGTCAGCTGTTGTGTAACGTTCACACAATGGTTTGGTTTGATTTTTACGCGCCCCCCGGGGGCCGCGTATATACTATATTCAGATTCTCCTTCTCCTATGTTATTTCGGGTAGGTCAATTTTCTAGTGTTAATTAACACTAGAAAGGCAGGTACCTCCCGTCTTCTCTCTACCTATGCATCTATCTAACTTGAGAGCTTTTCAGCCATGACACAATTCTCGCATCGAACTGCAAAACTGAAAGCGCCGGAGTGGGATCGAACCACTAACATTCGGATTCAAAATCCATGGCTCAACCAACTGAGCTAACCGGTCGCTGCGAACAAGGCATCTACAAATACAACAAAAATTTGTCATGGAGCTAATCAGCAGAGCAACTGTATCAGCAAAACAACTCTACTTGATGTTATCTTGAACGTTTTATCAAATTGCATTGATTCAATTGTCACTATTCAAATCTTAGATTCGGCAAGTGAAGATGCAGCTCAGTCGCACACAAAAAAAGTAGTGTACATTAGTTAAGTTATGATTCTATCTAACAGGGTCTCATAGTGCAGCGGTTAGCACTCTGGACTTCTAATCCAGTCATCCGAGTTCGAATCTCGGTGAGACCTAACATTTTTCAAAAATATAAGTTTTGAAATTTTAACTTGAAAACCTGTTTAAAAATCACCAATTTTTGCTGTTTTAGAGGCTTTCATGCAAATGAACAGTAAATGTGTCTACAACGTGTATAAGTTTAGTTGATTTAAAAAATATTTTATCCACAGATAATGGCCGCGTTTAATATTTCCTCTGGAATATTGACACTCAGACCTCAGAATTTAACCACTTCTCACTCAGCAGAAGAGCTTGTTTGCATATGAACTGGACTTGACGCTATAATTTATTGTGCAAAAAATTGGCTTATTTGGTTGTGTAGTTCTCTTGAAACTGTTTAAGGACAAACTGATAGGGACAAGGATAAGGACAAGTATGAACCGGGCTTTAGGATGTGGCCCTTTATCCGCTGCTGACTTTCTGATAGCTGTGTCAGCTCTCTTCTCCTACCCCTATGGTCCACAATCGAATCAGTGAGACTTTTTCTGTGCAAGAGGATCAAATCAATAATGCAGACCATAAATTCTGGCAAAGCTTCACAGGAGAACTAGTCGCCGGTGGTCATACATGTCTATAACGGGGTCAAAATTTTAGGGGGGCCTCCGGCCAAATTTTGGGGACTCTCCCCCCCCAGATCGATCAAAAAACCCCTAAATTTTGCAAAATTTTCTGAAAATTTCGCCAAAAAGTGCCATTTTTTCTAAATGTTGCCCACATTTTGGGAACCCTCCGCCCCGGGCAGGGGCGTAGCCAGGATTCTGAAAAAAAAGGGGGGGTCGCACCTTGTCCACTTTTTTGCTCACTCAGTGAAAGCACTTTTGAAGTTAAAGTGAAGTTTTTAGCGAATTTAGTACTTCGGTATATACACGCGCATTGTAAACGCAAGACCACTGAGCCATAGGTTGCAGGGGTCTGGGGGCGGCAGCCCCCGGGAAAAATTAGAGAATTTTTAATTTTTAGGCCAAATTTGGTCAATTTGAGACGTATCAGAAATTTTTTTCCGTACCTGTACCAACGCAAGATACTAAACCCCAAAGTAGCAGGGGTCTGTGAGCGGCAGCAATTGGCGATTTTTCCAATTTTCAGACCGAATTTGGTTAACTGGAGACGTATCAAAAACTTTTTCCGACAGAAAAATTAAAACAAAGGATGGTAACGTCACATCAGACAGTGTGTTGCACAAGTAAATGTAGCATAATGTATTTGTGTATACATGCATAGGCTTTGACGAAAGATAATAACAAAGAATAGTAAGCCACAGAGTCGCAGGGGTCTGGGGGCGGCAGCCCTTTAAAAAAATTGGGGGAAGTTTTTGCTTTTTAGGCCAAATGTGGTCAATTGGAGACGTATCAGAAATTTTTTCAGGCCGGGCGATAATAATCAAAGGGGGGACCCTTGTTGACAATTTCTTCAGGTTCGACCAAAAGGGGAAGTCGCGACCCCCGCGAGCCCCCCCCCCCCTGGCTACGCCCTTGCCCCCGGTTCCCGGATTTTTTTTGGGGGAGTCCCCCATCCCCCCTCATACATGTATGCCGGTGGTATCTTGTGTGACGTTCAAGTTTTGGAAAAGTTAAAAAGTCAGACACTTTTTTGTGGCGATGAAAGTTTAGTAGCGACCTTAGCGATTTATACAACAAAGTTGGCAGTTTCAGAAAATTACAGAGAACTTCATGAAATTCAGTTATCCGACCCAAATTTAGGGTCCTCAAGCGCCTCTCCATAATGCCTGTCTTTTCTACATACACACATACACACACACACACACGCTTTGTGGAAGTCTAGGAGTTTTGGAGAAGTACTTTTTCAAGTCATTTCCCCCTAACGTGGTGTGTCTCGGTCAAGAGATGCGCAATTTCAGAGTGGTGTTTGGAGTGACACTTTTTTGTGGGCCACAGATGAGCCAAAACTGCTTGAGAACTTTTTCTGGGCCGGGCTGGCTGTGTCATTATGATATTAATCCCTCAGTTTCAACCTAATCCGCTTAATCCTGGCTATGCGATTAATGAGAGCAAGAGTTAAATAATAGGATTAGTACAAACTACAAGTGTATATGTGGTAGTCCAGAGTGCAATTCAGCCCAATAGCGCATTGGTCTAGACCAGAGTGCAATTGCACTCTGAGCGCGCTTGTAGTGCAATTGCACTACAAGCGAATTAGACTGTAGTGCAATTGGTATGTTTGTCTTACGGTAGGCATCTCGCTCACTCTAAGTCAAGTACCTCGTAACGAAATTTACGTTCATTTACATTTATTAAAGTTACATTTACATTCATTAAAACACGATTTGGATTCAGAGCTATTATTTGTTGCAACAATCTGCATTCGAATGACATTTAGTGCTACATTTCAAATTGTTTTTTACACAAATACATTTCGAGGTGGCACAGCCGGTTTTATACCGGCACATTGAGGCAGATTTCTTTCCGAAAGAAGTTTGGTTTCTATAAGCTGCAATAAGGCTTAGCTAAATCAGAAGTAAGGTCATTTAGTAGAGGTCAACTTTTATTACTTGACTTAGTGAGAGAGATGTCTACCGTAAGACAAAACCAATTGCACTACAGTCTAATTCGCTTGTAGTGCAATTGCACTACAAGCGCGCTCAGAGTGCAATTGCACTCTGGTCTAGACCAATGCGCTATTGGGCTGAATTGCACTCTGGACTACCACATATATACATGATCCTATTATGTACTTTTGATAAGAGGCAGTTGCATGTTCTGTTAAGGTGGTAGTTTCGTATGTGCAGTTTTTGTCGCGATTCGCTCTAACCAACAGCTAACTTTATGAAATTTGGCACACATATGAGGCACTTTTAGGCAAACATATGGGCAAATTATTTGTTCTTTATAATCAGTTACACTATAGTTATAACAAAAAAGTAGTGTTTTTTACATTTTTTGGCTATTTTTACAATTTTTCGTAATTTTTAAATAACTTTTTCTCAAAAACAGTACCTATTGATTTTCACTAAATTAAGAAAAGGAATCTAGATATTTTACTTAAGATCAGTTTAGAACGTTAAAACGCAAATTTAACTGCAACTGTTTTCAGGAAATTGACACTTTCTGAATTTAACTCCGATTTTCACTTTAAAATGATGTGATGTAAAATTTAACCTACGCATATCTTCAAAACTCGGCACCAAACTAGATAAAGTTGTACTACAGTGTTGTGTCAAAACTCATGTTACCAACTCTTATATAACCAGGGTTATGAGCTCTGAAGTATATCACCTCCATTTTGGACAAAAAACGCTCGAAAATACGTGACAAGGCGGGATGTTTTATATTCGTTTTACCTAGCTTCCGTATTGTCGTTTGAATGTATTAGCGGTCATATTGGAAGACAATAGGTCACTTTAGACTATGGTGGTAGAATTTATTGCCATGGTTGCCATGGCAACGCATACGGGTTCATTATACTAAAATATACGTCATGTACTCGAAAGTGTCAATTTGCTGATTATGTGTGCAGTCTATATTCATAATATTTAACCAAAATGAAGAAAACTAAAATGTCTAGATTCCTTTTTTTGCAATCATTGATATTCATTGTACTTTTTGTTTTCTCAAGCAATAAAGTTTTACGAAATTCAAAAAAGTTCTGTTTTGAAGCTTAGATTTAAAGTACTGAAGCAATTTGAAAACTTATCCAAATGAAACTATGCATGTATTGAGACACCTACCAGTGAATTTAGACTAAATTGGAATTAAACTTCATCAAGTCATATATATTCTTTCTGTAATCAAACATAGCGCAAAAACTTAAAAAAATGCAAAATTTGAGACATTTCACAGCGTCTTTTGGATAAACTGTCAAAATTGTCAACAAAACAAATACATGAGCTTACGGTACCATTTTTGGTCATTAGAATGCAAAAAACCGCTAATAGCTTCTAAGACAACCGAGTAACAGCTCATCAAAAAAAGCTGCACATACGAAACTACCACCTTAAGCTCAGTTCATGCTTGTCCGTAAGCGTGTCCGTTTGTCCGTAAGCAAAAAGTTTGAGCAGCTGTTTTTTGAAAGGAATAGCTCTTTAAGGGTCAATTTTTGGTGTAAGTAGGTCTGGCAGATGTCTATGAATGGCCATAAATCACAAGTTTATCTCCGGTAGTATTTCCGAACTGGCTTACAGACATACGCTCTCTGTGGTATGCCTTTTGTAGTGAGCTAGTGTCGTCAGAATTTAGTAGTCACGTGCTGTGACTAGTGAGCTAGCTCAGTTGATGAGAATATCGTAACCGTTGTATCCGTGCTGGTCGGTTAGCTCAGTGGCCAGATAGTTAGGATTCTCTCAGCTAAGACTCAAGTCTCATATCTAGGTGGTTTCTGGGGACCCTGCCCCCTTGATCGACCGAAAATAATCTAAATTTTGTGAAATTTTCCAAGCAAGTACCATTTTATCTTTTTTCCTTAAATTTTCGGGACCCCCTGGTTTCCTCTGGACCTTTGCTCCTTTTCTATATTTTCTGGGGATGTGCCGGGTGCCCCCAATCCCGCCCTCTGAGATAAATAAGATATGATAATCCTATCATAAGATAAGATAAGATTATATGTCTGGTCCCTGAGCCAGATGCCAATGGAATGGCCTAGAGACCTCGTCCTCACCTCATGCGAGCGGGCATCTGTGTAGTCTTAAGAGTGTGAAGTAATTTAGTTGATTGTGTTTTTGAGCGAGGAGCAGGAAAACCGAGCCTGGAACTTAGGTGAGGCGGTCCCCAGGTCCCGAAGGCGGGCGGGTTGCCTTGCACGGTTTTATTGAGCCTGCGTCTGTGTTACGAGAGGGCTTAGTGCTAAAACAGCATTTAGGAATAGGCTTAGCAGAGATTTGGAAGATTGAATTTTTGCCAGATTTTCTCCTAAACCTAAGCCTAACCGGCCAACCCAGATGTATAAATATATATTTTTTCGTTCAGTTTCTTTCTGCTACCTGACAATTCCCTAGCTTCTGTTTATTTTTGCCAAGCTCTAGCGTCTTATTATAAATGCTGGCCCAGTGCATTTTTCTCCGCCCTAACTTGATGTATCTGTTATGTCTTATTCCACTATCCCCATTCCTCCCCCACTAAGCTGTATCTTCCACACTAGATGTCTGGCTGTGTAGTGTGTATATAAAGGTTAATGTAAACTTTAGGCTAAACGCTTTGGGTAGGAATAATTGCATGACCTTTAGGTTTATCGTGCTGTATTAAGCCCGGTTCATACTTGTCCTTTAGGACATAGGCACAGGGACAAGGACAATTTGTAACAGCCGCTGGAAAATTTGACCGAACAGTTTCGGCTTTTTTTTGCAAGCGCACTAGTCTATATACTGCAACAATGCTCATGCAAGAAATAGTCACGTTTGACAGGGCCGTTTTTTCGGAATCGTTTAGGGAGAACACAAATGACGATACAACCCTATATTTGGTACAAGGACCTCAGGTATATACAAGGGCAACCGAAATTTCCATATATGGATGCCTAAATAATGGGGCATTTTTGCTAAATTTACCTATGCTATTAAGGCCAAGATTTCGGTTCAAGTTTCAAAAATTCCAAAAACGCCAATTTATTTTGCTATTATTGCGCAATCTTGCCGAAAATTACGAAATTTTACTTGGATCTGATAAGATTTAAAAAGTCACGTTTCAAGATAGTGTTGCTTGGCACCGATTCAGCCAAAGTCTCTTTCCAAGTTTCAGCACAATAGCTCTATCTTGTGCTGTGTTATTAATCAAAGCGGTTTAATTCTAATCTGCTTAATCCTTTTTCGAAGAAACCCGTTTGTTGGTAGAAATTACGAGTAGTCTTTTAGGTTGTATCTTATCATTTGTTTCCGCTCCATTGAGTTAAGTTAGATTTCTGTGGGGTTAGTAGAAGTAAGCGTGGGAAACTAGAAAGCGTTTATGTAGAGTTGCTGCCCTTGTTTGTTTGATTATTTGTTTATTTATTTGTTTGTTTGTTGTTTGTAACGGTCATTTAGTGGGTTAACGTTCCCGGTGATAAGTCCTCTATCGCCCCCACTTGATTGTTTTAAAAAGCAATATATAAAGCCCGATCATGGGGGATTTAAATTTTTGTTTGGTGGACCCCCCTTAAACACCCACGCAGTGTCTCAGTGACCAAAACTAATCAAAGCAACATCCAAAGTCTAGCATTTATTCATTTTGTCAAATTTTAATAACTCCCTCCTGCTTCAGAGACTAGACATTTAAATTTGAAACAGTGACCAGCTTGCGTGTGGATCTGCTCAATTAGTACGAAACTCACCGCCACAATTGGGGGGGGGCAATAAGTTCAATAATACTTTCCCTATGCCCAAGACCATCCATGTTCACGGGGTCTCGGTCTGGGGAGGGGGCTTGTCCCGGATTTTTCCAAAAAGTTATTTTTCAAAAAAATATATGTATACAGTACATTGCAAAAAAGTTTTAATTCGTTACTGGTAACGAACTTTCGTTACCCATGAAGGGCGAAGGTTTGTCCAAAAGGACCAAGGGTTGGTCTTAAAATAATCTCTTGTATCTCATCAGAATAAATGGCATATATACCCCCCCCTGTTGGACCTGGCTACTCAGTGACCAGCCTGGTAGTGTTATCTGGCTTGTAAAGGCGCCTGGGCGGAAACTCCTAGAGCCAACCTCTGCAGCCTAAACATAGCCAAGTCTCATCTCTGTGTCTTCTGTGAAAGCCCATTTATATTCTGAGGTCTCTGCCGTCCTGTTGTCCTTTTGTTGACTGATAGAAATTGAATTGAATTTGTTAAAGAACAGTGATTAGGTTGTTATGTTTAACCCGTAAAAGGGAACATGTGTGTCGTCTGTATTTAGTGTGGGAAAGCCGCAGCGGACAACTATTAACCTACACAACACAACCAGATATTAATATGTGGGTCTAATCCTATTCTGCGAGGGTCTTGTTCTTGTGTCGACATTTTGACTAATCTTGTCACACACACGTGCAGCTGAGGAAATGTGGGGGGGGGGAGCCGTCGACTGCGGGGGGGGGGGGGCGGTGCCACGCGAGATTTTCAAAATTTGTTGGGCAAGCCTATCTGGGGAGGAGCGAGGTCGGCTTGGTGCCGGGGGGAGCAGTCCCCGTCCCACCCTACGCCTGTGTATGTGGTCTTGTCCCAAGTCGGACGTAAAGTTGCCGTGTTTTAGCGACAATTTTTCAAACGTTGAGCCAACATTCCGTGTTTTAGTGAAACAGTTAGCGATTTTTGAAAAGTTTGGCTTAATTTGAAGCTAAAATTGCATAAATTTGAGAGAAATGGTCATGCCCATCCGAGGGAAATGTTGCTTGTCCTGGTATATGTACCTTGGCCCTAATTTTGCTTCCCCTTGTAGTCTTGTATGTACCAAAATAAAAATAAGATTCCTCTGGCCTCTAATATGCCCCCACTCCTACTCCTATGTTAAACTCACCATAGATATATGTGGATTGCTACAAATCTTAGTGGTGAAGTTTGGTGCTGAGGGTCTTATCCAAAATTGGATTTATCGGATTAGATTTGACTTTATTTTGTCAATAACGCTGCGTCAAGTGCACGTAATTGGCTGAAACTTGGCACACTTCTAGATAATCCATGTGAGACGTGTAAGGCAAAATTTCATCCGGATATTTTTTTTGCTGTTTTTGGCAAAATTGATTTAAATCTAATCCGTTAAATCCAGTTTTGGATAAGGCCCTGAGTGTCAGTTTATTGGTCTATTGATTGCAGTTGTGTGTGGAGACTGGAGGGACTCCTTAATTTATTTAACTTAAAATATGCTAATTTCTAATCGCCTTAACCCCATTTTACGAGAAGTTTGAGGTCTCAGAGTTTTAATAGTGGTGGTGTGTACGGTGGGCATAGAAAGCTATTATACACACAGGAGGTCTGGTTTTTGCTAAACGGCCGTGTTAAAAACTTTTTAGTAGCTTTCTGCGTAAGTTTTGGATAAGTTCAACTCTTAACTTCTTACATGCGGTTCATTTGAAATTTAATTTCGACAGTATATAAATAATGCTACTGAAGTGTTGATTTTATTTAACACGTTGCCGGTCTTTTTAAATTTTTGAATTCTTTTTACTTGTAATTTTTATAACTTTCGTATTGAACACATATAACTTTCTAAGAACATATTGGCAATATGTCGTTAGAATTTTTACAACTTTCGCTGGGCGCTGATACAATTTAATCGCTGCTACTGGTGCAAAATATTGAACCAATATGATACATGTTGTCGACTCGAAATTTCGAAAAAATTGTCAACAACCGCTATTGACTCGGAAAAAAACTAGCAATTGATACACAATTTTCTCTCTCACAAATGCGAATAAAACTAAAGATGCAACGTTTAGCTGTGGTGCATTTGGACTACGTATTATGTTTATGTCAGTCACTTTCCCCAGTCCACCCTCAGCATTTTTCTTAGAATTTTTTGTTGTGTTTTGCCATTTTAAATAGAATTGTGAGCTGTATTTCAGCCTATTTCTTCAGTAACTTGCATAACTTACACGTATTTTTGGACGTATTAGTACGTCCTGGGTGTGTTCTGTGACATTACAAAGGACGTACTTTTACGTCTTAGATCGGCAACGTGTTAAGGTTAATTTAGGTCGGCCTTTTCTCTATTATGTATATCTTAGTGTTTACTAGTTTTTTTGTCGTTTTTTATTTTGTCGCTAGATTAGATTTAACGGATTAGATTTAAATTAATTTTGCTAATAACACAGCACAAAATGAAAATAGCCGGCTGAAATTTCGCTGTACATGGCTTACATGTATTATCTCGGTGTGTGCCAATTTTCAGTAAATTATGTTTAACTGAAGCTGCGGGATTGACGAAATAAAGTTGAATCTAATCCGATAAATCCAATTTTGGATAAGACCGTTAGCCACTTCAGATTCTGATGTTATGTCGACGGGTACATTCCTTTTCCTTTACCATGGGGTATCTTACCCATGATGCCCCACGATCCAAGATGTTACCCTGCATACGAGTGAACTGTGAAGCAGGCTTCGGCATAGGACCAACCAGTATTGCGTCTTTTGTCCCCTGAATTGAGTTAACCCAGTTGTAATCTGGTATGCTGCTAATTTGATTGGCTCTGTGCTGGGTTAATTGCATTCTGAAATAGCAAGACCCTATCTTTGTCCCCGATGAGTGAGGCAATCTAATTATCATCCCATCTCCGGTCTCAGACTAACTTTCGAATGGCGTCAGAGTTTGTGTGTTGATCAGGAGGGACGGACGGGGGGGTCCAGATTCAGTCTTGCGTGGTTCACGTATTTCACTCAAGACGTGAGCAGATAGATTTTCCGAGGGGGGTTGCGGACTGCGGAGCAACTTTTCGCCTATTTTTCGTTGGTGCGCCATCGATTTTGGCGTCGTGAGAAACTTTATAGACATTGTTGGGGTGGGGAGTGACGGGGACGCATCTCACGCCCACGTATGTACGCCTCATTCAGGACTGTGCTGCAGTTATGCTTCCTAGCATTACTATCAAAACTATCTTTCTTTTAGTTTAGAAACCGCTTTTAGTTATATAATCTCTCCTGTTCCTAATATCAGATGTGACATAGTAGCTTATTAATGGCTTTGTGACCATCGTGATTTCAAACGTGAAAAATCATTTTTGTAACTCGTATATAATCTTTATACAGTATACGTAGACCAGGGTTCTATTTGAATAAACTCACAGGCCCGCAATTATCGTGAGATTCGTTAGTGCTAAGTCAGGTATATAATTCAATTCGTAATGAATACACTTTGAATTTTCATTACGAATTGCCTGACTTTGCAGCCAAATTTGTCACAATTGTGCGCCTGTAAATTTATTTAAACCAGCCTTAGAAATCTAACAACAGTGTTTTTGTTTTGTACTCTTATTAGCTTAACCAATTCCCACTGATGAACTTTACCTAATTTTAGGAACTGGTTAGTGTCTGGTCATCTATTGGCTGTAATTCATGGAGGGAATTGGTCCGGAGCTTAATCTGCCTAATCCGCGTGATCCGCTGCAAACCTGAACGGAGCCTGGTATGGGCCAACCTTAGGTACGACTAATTGTCTGGCTACCTTTGAGCTAGCTCGGGCTCCAGCTTAATTAGAAAGTTAGGTCCGAACAAGACTGGTTTTTTGCTGTTTTGTGTGGACTATTTTGTGGGTTTTTGATTGTTCTAGGATTTTTTGAGGCTAGTTATTTTCACCAGGAGTCAGAACCGACTGATATTATGACCGTGATCCGTTCTATCCATCGCCCCCCCCCCCCAATCACGCATAATGAATCAATAATATTCATGCAGTAACATAAGGCTCTGTTGTGAGGGGTCTTGTACCGAAATTGATTGCCATACCATACGTGGGCAGCTGGCAAATTCTGGGGGCTTTTCCTTTCCAACTTTTTCGACGATTTCCGATTTGTGAGCCACCGATTTTGCCGTCGTGAGCACCTTCAATATTTACATTCTGAGAGGGGGTTAAGTTGCCTTCTGAGGGGAGGGGGGGAGGGTGAAAACAACCCCAAACCTCCCCCACGCTCATGTATGTTGACTGGCCTTGTATTTTACCCATTGTGTGATTGTAGCCATCCGCTACCACATGCAATTATTTATCAAGCATAGTGATTTTTGAAAATTTTGATTTTTGAGCAAATTTAGCTTAAAATGACATAATGATAGAAATCGTGGGTGGGGTAGGTGTCTTGCCCTCCTCAAACTACACATGTGGTATCATCAGTTAGCATCTTTTGCTCACAATAAGCATTACCGCGAGCACTTTGGGTAGTTTTGAAACTACAGCTAGGTCTTTATTTGAATACAAATTTCTTGCATTTAAATTAAAGTTTCTTTCATTTTTCTTTTCTTTCATTTTCATTTTTCTTTGAAATATTTCTTTCTAATTTCTTTACGACTTTCTTTCTTTCTAGTTTCTTTCTTTAATTTTTCTTGCATTTTCTTTCAAATTTCTTTCATTTTCTTAGTAGTTTCTTTAATTTGTATTTATTTGGCCACGCTTGTCATCTTTTGACACAGGCCGCAAGAGTGACAATTAAAGCTTCTTGACCGGTGCTCCACACCGCCAAAGTCACACTAAACAAACTCCTTCAGACTTGTCCGGATTTATTAAATTTTAAGGAGGGGGTAGACCCGGTAGCAGTTAGCAGTCGAGCAAGGGATGCTGACAAAAATTTAGGCTTACATCTAACAATTTTGCAGTTTGATCAAGTGAAGGGGTGTGGCCTGGTGAGTCACTTGGAGGGGGGATATGCCTGTGACTCGAATTCGTAAAGGAGCTTGCCTCCCCCTTTGAACGTAGTAGCCACACATGTGCAACTGAGGACAATTGGGGGCGGGGGGGGGCGCCACCGACCGCGGGAGGGTACATGTATTGCTCAACGTTGCCCATTTAGGGGGACTGAAAACCAAATTAGGGGAGCAGAATTTTCTGAAGGGGGGCGGGATCCGGTAGGGGGGAGCAATGTTTAGTAGTAGCAGCTAGAAATTCGGTCTGAAGTTCCTGAGCGAATAACGTAAGCAGGTTTTACATAACATTACTCCCAACTCCTAATCCAAAAGTATCTAATTACTAATTAGCCAGACATCGCGCGCGCCACATACAGCGCCCGCTTTTTATTTGCTTATGTAATACATCTGCACCAATCAATTATATTTTGCACATCTAAAATATCTTCTAAATTGCTTTCAATTTTCTTTCTAGTTTCTTTCTAATTTCTTTAATTTTCTTTCAATTTTCTTTCAATTTCTTCCTCTTTTCTTGCAATTTTCTTGGCGTTTTCTTTGAGCGTTTCTTTCTTTCTTTCATTTTTCTTTAAATTTTCTTGGTACTTTTCTTTAAATTAAAGTTTTCTTTCTTTTTCTTTCATTTTTCTTTCCACTCAAATAAAGACTTAGCTGTAATATTCGATCCGCCGAAATGGCCATTTATATAGTGATGACTGACTTGAGAGTATCAGTTTTCGCGGTTATATATACATGTTCGAGGCTGGATTGGAGTTCCCCCTCCCAACCCGAAAGACCGTGCAGAGAGTTCCAAGAATTGTGCAAAAGTGGGTAAAAATGGCACTTTTTCACAATATAGCAAAATTTAGAGCATTTTTGTGGATCAGGGGAGAGGGTACCCAAAATTTAGTCGTGAAGGGACCCCAAAGTTTTGACCCCGTTTCCCGTATGGTTTTCCGGCATCAATTAACTGTATACGCATAACATCGACTGCTACAGTATAGAAATATTTATGTAGCTGATGATTTGTTGACAGTAATCTGCTGTGCAAACAGTATAGCTAATCCTAGAATTGAAACTGTTTTGATTTGCTTGACGTCATGTGCATATAATTGTTATCACTTAATTGCTACAGTTGGGAATATAACTATTGGTTTTTTCGCAAAGATTAATTAGTTTTTCGTTGTGGCGGGGAAGTCAGTTAATCTCATGCCAAACACAAATTGACGTTTGCACAAAAACTACTACACAACCTGTCATATTTTAGGCCAAATTTTTCGGAGGGGGAGCGTAGGTAATGCAGTCCTGTTTGCATGCGTACATGCAAAGAGGCAGGCTGTGGGGGAGCCCTTCACAATCGAAGGTAGGGGACTCAGGTAAAGTGTTCCGGAAATCAGAGCAAAAGTGGGTAAAATATTATCATTTTTTCCAAAATTTAGCAAAATTTAGTCTATTTTTGGTGGATTAAGGGTTCAGGATCCGGAAAGTTTGGTCGGAGTTGATCCCGTTTCATGTATGTCTGAGTGTGGTCACAGGTACACTCATGAACGGCATGTGTGTGCGTGTGTGCTTTGAAGATATGCCCATCCTTCTGCGCAGCCAGACACTTGTGCTTAGCTTAAATCAAGCTTACATGTAGGTGTATGAGAATTTATTCAGACACATAATTAGCGCGAGGCAGCAAGCATGCAATTTAGATTTGTCTAAATGGGCAAACTTAAAGCCAGACCTAGCCTGAATCTAGCTTAGGATGCCTTGGTTTTTTCAGCCCCCCTCATTTTGTGGCTGGATACAAATTTGTGGCCTGGGCGACTATTTCTTGACGCGACCATGAATGAGTGCAATGGATCAAAGCCACCTGTGATACGCAACATTATTGTCCTTTGTTGTTTGGATTTGCTGAGGTGAGATTCTAGCAGTGGCAGTCTTAGCTCAGTCTTGCTAAACGCAGTCTCAGGGCAACATTAACCTATCTCATTGTGTAGAATTTTTCGTTTTGGTGTTCTAAATTACTGAAATAGAACGCCGAAAACCTGTTTCACACGAGGTGGGTGGGTTTTCAACTATGTAGATCTGTGGATCCGTATGGGAACGCAGGGGGATTCCCTTGGCAACCATTAATCAAGTAAAACTACGTGAGTCACAAAATTTCAGACGATACTGGAATAGTCAGTGTTAGTTATTAATTTTTTCAGGTCTTTATTGCTGTTTTTATACATGTTAGTCGAAGCTAAAACTTTTTTGGTGGTTTTAGCTAAACCTGTCTGTGTGACAGATGGGAGACTTAAACTTAAATGTCTAACCTTAGTTTGGACTTAGAATTATGATTTTTCGAAGTTTTCTTTATAATGAAGTTACTTAATACTTTACTATATATGTATTTACTTTACTTGAAATAAATTTAATTACTTTTACATAATTTGTTGTATGTATATTTGTCTAATCCCCTCGTCTGCACATATGATATCTAATCAGGATCAGAAATATATTATACAATAATTGACATGCTTCAAATCTAAGAGCTATGTTTTTCCATTATTCGGCCTAAGTAAGCATTTGCAGGAAAATACGCGCTGTGTTTATCACAGGATTTTGCCAAAGTGGATCAAATCATGTGCTTGTTATTTTTTGCTCTTTTTCTGTGCGAAACTTGTTCGACTAATGTTTCCCAGTTACCTATTTCAGATGGTCGAAGCTGCGCTCATGCTAGCCATTGTGTTTGCCATAGTATGCTGTATTTTGTGCGTGGACCCAGGTAAGCCAGAAACCTGCTAAAGCACAGATGTCACGGGGCGAAAGTGTGGGAGATCTATCATAATTACATTTTGAAAAAATGCTATGTTTGCAATTTGCATACTTATCAGATTTTCGGTACCCCCCTCGGTCTTTGACTTTGAAGGAGGCTCCCACCCATACACATGTAACGGGGTCAAAATTTTGGGGGGGCCTCTCTGGCCAAATTTTGGGGACCCTCCCCCCCAGATCGACCAAAAACCAAAAATACCCTAAATTTTGCGAAATTTTGTAAAATTTTCCCCAAAATGTGCCATTTTTACTAAATTTTGCCCGAATTTTGGGGACCCTCCCACCCGGCCCCTCGATTTTTGGGGGGGTCCCCCCACATCCCCCCCTCATACATGTATGCTCCCACCCTTTTATTTATATGGATGCTCGTTTAATCGAGATAACCATGGCACTGATTAATGATTGATTGATTCATATTAATTGTTAACTGATTATATTAATTTATTAATTATATCAATTAATATTTACATTCAGTAGGCTTGTGTGTGTATATATCCGTGTTTCATGACAAAGTGGAGTGTTATCCTACGATCTCAAAATTTGTCTTTGTCTCAAACAAGTTTTTGAATAAATTTGCTGACAAATCTTACATATTTGACTACAGGCTAAGAATAAGTAGTTCAGAAAGTGTCATTGTACAAAAAGGTGGAAAATAAAAAACTGACGAAAAACCATTCGATCTTCAGCTAGATTTTTGGTTCTTTGCTCGAACAATAAGAGAAACCTTTGGATACTAAAGTCTCACAAAAAATTGATGCGCCACTTACGTACTTATTTTAGTGGCATGACTTCTGCGACTGCTTGCTGTACTCTTGATAGTCAAAATGTATTCTTTCGTAACGAAATCACTTGTTTCGTTTGCTCAACTGGTGCAACTATTTTTGTCAGATTTTAGTTTGCGACAGAATGCGTGCAGATGTGTACCTAAACAGACCTTAGGACATATCCCATGTTGAAATTAGTCAGGCATACCTTACATGTAACGGGGTGAAAACTTTGGCGTCTTCTCCAGCCAAATTTTGGGCACCCTCCCTTTAGTCGACCTGTGGGGAGATTTCCCCATCCCCCCACTTAAGGTGGTAGTTGCGTTTTCGAGGTTTTTGTGATTTCTATGTAAACTTTGCGCCACCAGTACTCAAGTTATAAGTGACGCCTGATCATAAATTTTTGGGACAGTACTGTAAAGGTCAAAATCCCCAGGCATGTCTCTCACTTTTTTGAAATTTCACCTGTGGACGTTTTTAGAGGGTTTTAATTACAAGAAAATATCGTACATTTTCGGTGCGTTTGCTTATCAGCTATTTTCTCAGTAAATTGACTAGTTATTAAAAAAGTGGGGGACATGCCTGGGGATTTTAAACACGTCAAAAACCTTACCAACTTTCAGCCCTAACAGGTAATCGTATGATCCAGAGCTGTGGCGCAAACTTTTTGTAAAAAATTGTAAAATTTTGGAAAGGCCTTTCTTTAGTCGCTTATACTGAAAACAAAATCACAGGTTAAATTTCAATGCATGGCATACATATAGAAAAGATATTGTTCTATCTAATGCAAAAGACCGCTTGTGATTTGAATTTGTGAACGCTGAGCTATGGCTTTTCAAAAAAACACCTAAAAACGCAATTACCCCCTTAACGAATGCGGGCCGCATTTAATAATAGTAATAGTAATATCAATAAACTCACTTACATTTTTTAAAGTTTATTGGTTTTTATTTCATTAAAATTAATTTAAAATGTATTTTATTCTACACCTGTTCGAGCCCAGTTTAGCACTTCCTCAGGACTACTCCTTACGACCATACACGAGCACACACTCGGGCTTATATGCGAGGGCAATTTAGAGTAGATATATTGCGACCAGAATTTGTCTGGAAATTAAAGTCTCAAGTGAGTTGCATTCTAAGATTTAGCAGGGTTCTTTTGCTGCTCAGACTACACGTTAAGGTCGGTTTTCCTCATTTGCGTATTAAGTCAAAGTTTGAAATATCAACAAGTCAGCCAATAGCTATTAGAACTTAGCTTTATATTGTTGGTTATTATTATTTGTGATATTGGGTAAATTACTTTAGACGTGGACTTTTTTGTAAAGGATATAATTTTTTGCGGGGGGGGGGGGGTGGGGCGCCAACGAAAATGGGGGGAGGGCGCCAACGAAAATGGGGGGAGGATGGAAACCAGTGTGCAGCGAAAAGACGGTTTTTTCATTGACGACTCATGCCTCCATTAATACAAAATTTAAGGAAAATACAAAAACCAAGACATCGATACAACTAAAAAGTCTCGAAAACGTCGTTTTTACAGTGATTTTGGGCTGGGGACTGGGCACCCCGTTTGAAATATTGTGCGCGATGGGACTAAAGCCTAGTTCATAGTTGTCCGGAAGTGTCCGTAGTTATCCGTGTCCGAGTCCGGAAGGTTGTCCGTAACATTTGTCCGTGTCCGTGTCCGTAAGCAGCATTAATTCATACTTCTACGGACACTCTACGGACAGTGCGTATGCATATAAAATAACGCCTACGAATTCTGCAGTGTAACAAGTGTATTAGAATGCAAGCTTCAAAAAATCAATAAAAACGTTCCAAGCACACTAAAATGATGCTGCTGAGCTGAAAATACTAGAAATTTAACATTATTTTACTATGCGCGGACGAATTTTATGTACACGCACCCACACGTGACTATAAAGGCTATAATCTGATTGGCTAATTCCATACGGACACGGACAAAAGTTGAATTGAATTCAACTTGTCTTCCGGACATCCGGACAGCCTTTACGGACACTCACGGACAAGTTCGTACGGACATCCGGACAACTGTGAATCAAAGTACTCTTACGGACACGGACACGGACTCGGACACGGACAGCCCTTACGGACAACTATGAACCGGGCTTAAAAGGGGCAGCGGCGGGGGGCGGGCGCTCAACGTGTTCCACTAAGAATATTCCGGTGTATATATTATGTTAAAAAATTCTTTTTTAAAATTTTGTTGACACTTGACACTCAGTGTAAGCAACTTTTGCGAGTCTCTTATAGCTGCCGAGAAGTCAGTGATATTGATATGTTGTTTAGCAAATATAGTGTGTTTGTCTGAATTCTGGATTGTCACGCAACTCTGTTTACTGCCGACAGTACTCCGCTCCCTAGGGGGGAACATAGACAACGTCTAGGTTCGGGGCAGGGGGCTGTTACTTTTTTATGTAAAGCCAAGGGGGGGCAGGAAAGTAGGGGTATAGTATACATACTTATGATGCAAATATGAATATTTTTTGTTTATTATGTAATCTGTGCTCAATTTTTTGGGTCAAATTTTTAGGGGGCTAAATTATTGGAATCTTCCCCCCCTGATCGACCTTAAGTATCCTAAGTGTTGTGAATTTTTGTAAAAATTAGTGTCCATTTTACCCACTTTTGCTGAAATTTTTACAAGTCTACGTTCCTACCCTCGCACCCTCAGTTCTTTTTTTGAGAGGGAAGTTTTTCCCACACCCCCCCTCATTCCCCACCACTGGTACAGTCTCTTAATTATTGCATGTCTTAGCTTTTGTTTATCGTAATGTATGTCATAGCAAATGCCCGAAAGTGCCCCCTCTTTACGGCACGTTGTTTGTCAGTATTCAATTACCCTCTACCGCTGAAGCCAGCGTTGGCCGCTTGTCCGAATCCCCGGAGTCCAATATTTTTACTCCACAACTCCTGGCTGTGTCCGACCAAGTCTGATAAATTATTAATTTTCTACAGAATCCTTACTTAGACACTTTTCTCGCATCCAAACGCATTCCGAACCTGAGCAACTTTTGTCTAACTGATTGAGTGGTTACTTATTTGGCTTCTTAGACTTGCTCTTCGAAATAACTTTTGACTTGCGAATGCACTCTAGATCGTTTTTTGTCGAAGGTTACAGGTTTTTTGTTTTTGTCTTATCATAAATATACATAGCGAAATAGATTAACAACACAAAATAATTTATATACTATGATACAATGATGCGTTTTGGTGAAAAGTTAACTGTTTGGACCCTCCACTTCAGCCTTGCCCCAACTCCCCCCATGAGACCCATTCCAGTCTAAGGAGTCAATCCCATCCGTTTTACAGCATACATCTGTGATCAGGACATACATGTATGAGGGGTGGTTGGGGGGCCGCTTCCCCAAAATCGAGGACCGGGGGGAGGGTCCCCAATATTTGGGCAAAATTTAGAAAAAATTGCACTTTTTGGCGAAATTTTTGGAAAATTTTGCAAAATTTAGGGTATTTTTGGTCGATCTGGAGGGAGGGTCCCCAAAATTTGGCCGGAGAGGCCTCCCCAAAATTTTGACCGCGTTACATGTATGAATCAGGAGAATACGTGTACTACGGGGGGGGGGGGGGGGCTCTTAGTATATACAAATTTTGAAGCCTGTTTGACCGAAAACACCCTAAAGTTTGCTCAAGTTTTGAAAGTAAGTGACATTTTTACCCAGTTACCCAGTGACACTCCCTTTCCCGGACCCCCGGGCCCCGACTCTAAGGGGGGGTTTCGCCCTATCCATGTACGGTCAGAGACCAGTGGGAATCAGCGCAGTTTTTGCCGGGCTTGTCCGAACCTCAGGCATCGATGCACATTTCCGTTCGGGGAAGTATGTGACGATCACCGATTACCCTAAAGTCTAGGGGTCGGGGGTTGCCCTGTGTCAAGGGGGGGGGGGCGCGTTCTTTTAGAACTTTAGGCTTTCGATAAGTGTGGGGTGGCTGAGGGGACAGTAAATAACGTATCCCGCCCCCCCCCCCCGCCGCCCATTGGTGGCTCAGATCAGAGGTTAAGTTGAAGAGGTACGTGATCCCAGCATAAGACGGTGGCGTCTTTAAGTGCAAACAGAAAACTTTAAAAATATATCATGGTCAGATTGCAAATTCTGGAGCGGGGTGCGATGCAACTTTTCCTCCCATTTTTGCTTCGTATAAGCCACCGATTTGGTCGTCGTGAGCAGCTTTCACACAATCTGGGGGAGTGCGGCTAGATGCACAGTGGCGTACCCAGAAAAAATGGCTGGGGAATGACTTTTTGAATCCTGTCTGCGGGGGGTGAGCACCGACAATGCCTTTGGGAGGACTAAAAAATGACCCCACCACCCCCATATATCGTTACATATTAAAATGTATATAAGTATATCATCTTGAATTTATGAGTATATAACATTTGGTAACACAATACGCGAAATTGCTTGAATTGAAGGACAAATTAAATTGACTGCTGAATTTCAATTAAAAACTTATGCATTTTCAATTAGTTCATTTCTATGTGGCCGTTATTGAAGGAAATTGATTTGAAAATCCTTGCGAGTCAAGTTTTGAAATAATTTGCATCTGCTCCAGTCTTCTTACATATATATAAACCTTCCATTACCACAGTTTCTATGATGCTTTCGCACAGTTTCGGATTAGTTGAATTAAATTTATGTTAACTTTAATCGCTTTAATCGTACGGAAGTTTTGAACAGTGGAGTAATCCTTTGTTACTGTAGTTACATACATATTATGTCAGTTAATATAGTACGCCTAATTTCAGTATAAGAACTGATCTCAAGTTGTCTCAACCATTGGGTAGTTTCATTCTAACCACAAAAGTAGAGTATGCACAAAAATCACACCACCAGTTTGTCTCTGGGTTCAGCAATTTCTGGTCAGTCTTTAGTTCACCTCATGCGCAAGTTAATTGCGCTTTGCCAGTTGGCTAGACTGGCAGGCGCCTTTGTTTCCGCTTCGTTCTCATTAGCTAATCTTGTTAATATGGTTCAATTTAATTTTCCCCGCCACACTCTACACCCGCCAAAGGATTGTTTAAAAGTTGCAGTGAACTAAAGTCTGACCTAAAATTTCTGAACCCTGAAACAAGTCAGGTGGCGTGCTTTTTGTGACTACTCGCTGTACGCTGAAAGCTTGCTTTACGTTCTTTTTGTAGTGAAATCGCGTGTTTCTTTTTGTCTCAGGGTCCAGCATTTTTTGGTCAGACTTTAATTCTACGGATTAGGTCAGAGACTCAGCGGTTTCAAGTTCGTCTTAATTCTTACTTAGTGTTATGTTTGGTAAGTTGGAAATAGCAAGAGTTGCCTGAATTGCTTTGCAGCCGTTTTTGCTTCGTGAGAGCCAGCACCTTCGAGACGGGGGAGGTAATGTTGCCTTCTGTGGGTCGTTGAAGCACCCCCACTCCCGTCTGTGCCTTTGTCTGAATATATAGCAAAGCAGCGACTATTCATATGAATGCACCGGCGATAACTCTTGGTAATTTTTCGACAGTCTGCAGATTGGAGGGGAAGTGGTTGGTATAGGATCTTCATGTATGGTAACGACTAATTCATTTGGCTTGTAACCGTGGACATCACGCAGAGCCATGATTTGAGAATATGCGTGAAATTCGTAACGAATCAGGCGATATTTCGTAATGAATTTATGTGGAAAGCATGCACATGGTTTAGTAAAACCACCTTTGTGAATTCCATCCATGTGGTCTCGAATATGTGAGTGTAGGGTCCAGAAAACTTTCAGAAGGTTCCCATATTTGGGCTGAAATGTACTATGTCGACGAGAAGAGAAAGCAGGAACTTGTTTGTGGAAAGGGCTTGTTTTTGCCAGCGCTTTTAACACTAAAATTAATCAAAGGTTTGGACAAAATCGAACTCAACAGTCCAACACTTTACTTCTGGGTCATTGGTTGAACCTTGAGCTAGTCAGGGGAAGGCAATCGTTCCAGATTTTTTCCAAAGAGGCACGCATATTAAGAGGAGGGAGGGTCCCGAAACTATTACAAACTTTTTTTGCACTTTTTTTAAAATTATAGCAAAATGTACGGTATGTATGGTCGATCAGGTGCCTATTGCTCAACTTTACAAGTCTTACAATAATTGTAACAATTGTAAGTGCAAGATCAGGTGATTCGTTACGAATTCATTACATAAATGCATTACGAATCATCTGATTGCACTTACAATTGTTACAATTGTGAGATTTGTAAAGTTGAGCAACAGGCCGCAGGGGGCGAGGGTCTCCAGAATTTATAGAAGCTCCTTCAAAATTTTGACCCCGTCACGGTCTAATGCATGGTTTTAACATGGCATAGTATGGGCATTTTTTAATTTAATCGCAATTGTCATGTCTCAATAACGTTTGAACATTTGATTTGTCTTTTCCATGACCTGCGTATATGTACTTGTGTCATGTGTCTGATTCCTTTGTGAATTAAAAATGGCCGAGTTACTGCTTCTTGATTTGAGGGGAGGCAAAGTGACAACATGTTAGCCCTGAGGTTTTCATTATTCTAACAAGACTGGCAGATTAGGCTTAGACGTGTGTCTGATTACTTGAGTAGGGCAGCTCAGGAAAACATAGTAAGATTTCAGACGCGGATATGTATCGGGCCGGGTTTGGGGGGAAATTGTTGATGGATGGGGGTCGACCACAGTTTCGGGCAAGTATTTCAGCTGTCACGGGTATATATACCTCCTGTGATTAGGGTTTGTGATTTCAGAAAAACGTGTGCGGTGTTGCTTACATATAACTGGGTCAAAGTTTGTTGGTAGGGTGCTTCTGGCTATGGGGACCCCCCTTCCTTTAGTATTGCAAATATCTTTTTTCGCCCAAATTTTCGGCACCCTTCCCAGAACCTTGATTTAGGAGGGGTCCCGCCTCCGCCTCTTAATGAATCGTGACCATACATGTAACGGGCTCAAAGTTTTGAGGGGGTCTTTCCGACCAAACTTTTGGGACCTTCCCCCCCTGAACGCCTAAAAATACCCGAAATTCTGTCAAACTTTGCCAAAAGGTGACATTTTTACTAAATTTTGCCCAAATTTTCGGGACCCTCCCACACGGCCCCTCGATTTGGAGGGCTCCCCTTTCATACATGTATATATGATCGTGACCCTGGTGAACCTGAATGATTACACCTACCTTAGTACCTACCTAGTACCTACCCATCCGGTCACTTCTCCATAGCTCTTCTGTGGCCGCTATTGGGCGACCATCTAAAGTCTGACCGAAAAATGTTGAATAGTGAGAGAAAACAGGTGGCGGGATTTCATTGCATGTTACAACATTGCACTCTTATTAGCTGAAATTCGTTCTTTTCGTAATGAAATGTCATGTTTTGTTTTATCTCTCCTCAGTGTTCAACTTTTTTTGGTCATACTTCAAAGCCAAACAATCCCCCTCCGCGACTGATAGTGCGTCATTACGTACTCTCATCAACTGTAGTGCCCATCATAACCCTGGCTGTCATACTCTCAGTAGTGCCACTTTGGTGTTATTGAAGTTTATATAAGCCTTGATTGGAGCTTTGATTGTGCAACAATGGCCTAATTTTTCTCTTCACTACCTCATAGACTCTTTTGGAAAATGTAATTTTTTCACAAGATACATATATATATATATATACCACTTTAATGCGGTCTGCTTTGGGAGAGATGCTACTCATGATGAGTACATAGAAGGTATTAAGTAGGGCTACATACTTTCAGAAAGTGCATCCAGAAAAATCAGAAGGGTTTAACATTTTACATGCCTGTCGCATAAAAAAATTATAGTATAAATTTTGATTCTGCGATACACTTTTACCTGGACCCCCCCAAATGGCTGTTTCCCAGATATTTATTTTCAGTAAACTGTGTGCTCATGGTAGGTAACTGAGCACTGGCTCTCCTGTAGTACTGACACACTTTTGTGTACTCTTAGCAGGTACTATTTCTCCTATAAGAGCGCGACACCATTCTCTACTCTTGACGCAGTGTCAACAGAAACCGCGAGCTTTCAGTCTTCACATATTTTATGTGAGGAGCAGATTTTATTTACTTATAGGGGAATGAAAAGGCTTTTTAACATTTTTACTTCCGCTCGCCCTAGTTTAGACTTGACTGTTGGCGCGTCTAGGGCAGAACGGTGCTAAGTGCGCTGACGCAATCACACTCCATTTAATCTGTAATGGTTTCAGGACAGGTGTACAGTACCGACCAAAATTTCTTGCTACAGAATCCCAGAGTCAAAGTGGAGTCAGAGTTATGTATATACTTGATTTCGGAGTCAATATATATGTCTATTTTTACTATGATGTAGCCTTTTTTACTATGATGTAGCCTATGTTAAGCTTTTATTGTAAAAGGTCCAAACAGTTTATGACATGGTTTAGTAAACGGTACAACAGGTATCTGCCAGCATAAAATGCAATAATGGACATACTATGCTATTATTACAAGATAAACAAATACAGTATAAAATACTATTTTTTGACTCTAGAATCAAGTGACTCCGGCTTAGTATTCGACTCTGAAGTCTGTAGCAAGTAATTTGGTCGGTACTGTGCATCTGAATTCGACAGTGTGTGATAGACATCGTGGTTAAGTCGTAGTACTAAAGTCCGAGCACAAATTGGTGAATTCTGAGACAAAACAAATGGTGTGCATTGTGCGACTACTTGCTGTACTCTTGATGATTGGAATACTTTTTTTCACAATGAACTCACCATTTCGTTTTGTCTGTGGGTCCAGCAATTCTTGGTCAGATTTTAGGATCTGTGTGTGGAACTCGTTTAGTGATGCGCTTGTAGAAATTGCTAGATTCAACTATATGTATAATAATTACTTCAAACGCATTTATCAAGGTTTCACAGCAGCTGGCCCAAATTTGTCCTTGTCCCTGTGTCCTTAAGGTCAAAAAAAGTTTGAACCGGGCTATAGGCCATTGCAATGCAATAGGCTGTCCATCTCTGATGATAGCCCCGTGCCCGTGCGCAATATTTTTTTTGCAATTTATGTGGCCTCTTTTTTTATTCTCCCTTTTTTCTTCTCAGTGACTATTGTATTCCAGCGTTTGCAGTTGATTAATATTTGTCCCAATTATTGTCCTTATGATTTCTAACGACACTGCCGTTGACTTTATCAGTAATTTTTGGTACATTCTGCGAATACATTCGTGTGCGATCATCAACTGTAAGTTTGAGCTCAATCACTCAGCCGTCCTCGGTGGTATTTTTGTAGGTTTGCACATTATGTTGGGTGGGGCTATCCCCTATCGCGTGTGTGTGTGTGCCCCATCCATTTGCATCAAAGCGCACCCCTTTAACTAACATCACTGACAAGCATACATCTATATAGTTGGTTCGAAGAGCATATATTTATGAAGGGGGTTCCCCCCAAAAAATGGACGGGCCAGGCAGGAGGGTCCCGAAAATTTATGTAAAATCGAGTAAAAATTGCACGTTTTTGCGAAAATTTTACAAAATTTTGCAAAATTAAGGGTATGTTGTCCGTGTCCGTGTCCGTAAGAGTATAGTTTAATTCATACTTGTCCGGATGTCCGTAACAAGTTGTCCGAGAGTGTCCGTAGCAATATGAAGTATTAATGCTGCTGACGGACACGGACACGGACAAATGTTACGGACAACCTTTAGGTCAGGGACACGTACTCGGACACGGACAACTACGCACAGTTCCCAACTACTATGAACTAGGCTTTACACGTATGCTGACAAGATGTGTTTCAGCGTGCCAGTGCAACTTCTACGACGGCCTGGGCTCGCTGAGCAATGGCACGTTCACGTCCCCCTCCTTCCCCGACCCCTACCCCACCGACACCCACTGCCTGCTCTACACCTTCGCCGCCCGCAGCGATGAGATCGTACAGCTCACATTCAACCGCATACAGCTACAGGAGCCTGCCTCCGATGGAACGTCAGTCAATACTATATACTACTACTACTACTACCAAGAGTACATAATAGTGACTCACTCTATTTAGAAGAAGAGTGAGACACTCTTCAACCTGCCTTTGTTTTAGCGCAGGCAGATGCGCTCGTCATTTCCAGGCCACATGTTGCCGTTTTGTGTAACATGTGGCTGACCAATCAGAAGCCAGCTCCGCTTATGATTGGCTAGACGCCTGTGCACGTGCTCCAATCAGCAAGCAGGCGGCCTCACATGCTCTAATCAGCACACTGGCTGCCATTACAGCTATTCAAGTGTTATTTTCTGCCATGATCGGACGATCGGTCGGGTTGGGGGGCTTTTGATTTTTTGCTAAGAATGATTGATATTTTATATACCTTTTTATCACCGTTTCAGCGGATTATTGCTAGTGTGCGTTGATTAGAATGTACATTGGTAAGTTAATGTGCATTTCACGTGCACAGGCGTCTAGCCAATCAGAAGCGGAGCTCACTTCTGATTGGTCGGCCACATGTTGCACAAAACGGCAACAAGCCTGGAAATGACGAGCGCATCTGCCTGCGCTAAAACAAAGGCAGGTTGAAGAGTGTCTCACTCTTCTTCTAAATAGAGTGAGACACTATTATGCACTCTTGCTACTACTACATACTACTACTACTAATATTGCTGCTCCTGCTACTACTTTTGTGAATAATTGCACCGCTAACATACATGTAGAGTGTACATTACCAGATATCAGAGATGTACGAGAGCAATCGGACAGGGTGACCGGGGGTGCCCGAGGCGATTGCCGAAAAGTGCGGGCGGTAACGGAGCAGAGAAAGAGTGGCCTAGATTGCTGCAATTCAAACCGTAGAGTGACTGTTCATCTGGGCTGCACCGTGTGCAGTCTGTATGCAAATTACCTACTTACATTACACAGCGTAGGCGCACTACTGCGAAGTGCGAACTGGACATAACTCCTATATTATTATTTGACTGTCAACTCATTTTAGGGCTCCTTTTCACTCAAGCCCTATCGCATTTAGGCCTTCGGAGCCGGGCGAGGGGGGTGTGCCAATCACCCTGAGGGAGAATGGTGGCTACCCTACCCTCCCCACCCCCATGTGCTTCTACGTATACTATCATACATGTAGTTGGGGGGTGGGGACTGGGGAGGACCCTCCAAAATTCCGTCCCGGGGGAGGGAGGGAGTGTCCCGCCAGAGGGAAAAGAAGGGGAACGTCCCAGCGGGAGTCAAATTTCATCTAAAATTTGAAAAAAGCTACATTTTTTGTGAAATTTTAGCATTTTTAACCAAAATTTTCACTAAAAATTGTCAAAATCGGTGTTTTTTCGTCAAAAAGGGTGAAAATTGCGTCATTTTTGGGAGGGGGGTCAAAATTGAGTTGACGCTGGATAGTCGGGTTCCCACCAAGGGTGGAGAGGAGTACCCAAAATTTTGTTGCTGTTACATAATGTATACTACTACTACTGCTACGATTACGTGCTACGGCTGTGCTTTGTTCAGGTGCTACGATTACGTGAAAATCTACTTAAACCTAGACGAGCCCCAGGTGAACGAGTACTCCTCCTGGCAACACATCCTCTGCGGCTCCAAGATCCCGCAGGGCAAGACCTTCTACTCGCGGGGACCAGCGCTCATTTTCGAGTTCCACAGCGACAGCTACCAGAGTGCCAGTGACCTGGGCTTCACTGGAGAGTTCACTTTCCTGGACAAGAGTACGGCTCCGCAGTTTTGCTGATGCTACTCTCAACTGAAACGTGTCAATTATATCTGTGGAACTATTTAGCTGATTATATAAATGCTTACAACAGACCTACGGAGTTATTCACCTTCACGCAGCTGTGAAGTAAGATGGGTCTGGTGGAGTATGTATTTAAAGAGGTTAACAACAGCTCATATGGTTAGAGCACTGGTCTGCAGATCCAGAGATGCGTGGTCTAGGCTGGGTCATTCTGATGCTGTCTTGCATAATTGTTGTAAATGAGAAATAGGGCCTACGAGACTTGAGGGCTGTGGTGTAGTGATCATCACTCTCGTGCGAGTGGCCTGGGTTCGATCCCCGGCACCGTCATTTCTTTTTTTCGAAAATGGGACATCCTCTTGCTTTCAGCATCAAATAGTGTGTTTCAGAGCAGTTCGAGACAGACGGGACCAAGTACGAGAACGCCGTCTGCGACTATCACATCGAGAGCTCGGCGGACAAAAAGTCGGGCCACATTTTCTCGCCCGGCTACCCCTCGCCCTATCCCTCCAACGTCTTCTGCCACTACTGGTTCATCGGCATGCCCGGGGAGAAGGTGCAGCTGCGCCTGAAACATCTAGACCTAAAGGAGGCCGGCGTCAGCTGCATCGACGCGGAAGACTATCTGCTGGTCTATGACGGACGCGGCCCGGAGCTGTATGGTTACAGCGGGGAGGACTTCTCCCACCTGGCGCCCAAGCTGGCCCGCTACTGCTCCCACTCCTCCGTCCAGGACGGCGTCAAATCCAGCGGGCAGTTCATGTTCCTGGAGTTCCGTGGCTCCACACAGCACGCCTTGTATCAAGTGAGACCATACATGTATGAGGGGGGATGGGGGGGGAGTCCCCCCAAAATCGAGGGGCCGTGGGGAGGGTCCCCGAAATTCGGGTAAAATTTAGTAAAAATTGCACTTTTTTGGGAAAATTTTACAAAATTTCCAAAATTTACGGTATTTTTGGTCGATCGAGGGGTCCCCAAAAATCGGCAGGAGAGGGCCCCCCAAAATTTTGACCCCTTTACATGTATGAGTGAGACATAGCTATTACTGCTATATACATATATGGAGAGGGGGTGTGAGTCTGCGGGGTAGCTTGTCTCCGATTTCTTGAAATGGACTTGGGCTTTTCGGAACGTTTGGCACTTGGCAGTAGGGCAAAAAACTTTCAACTTAAATTAAAACAACCTTACTTTAACTTTATGTAAAGTTAGTTTTAAAAAAGGTTTGATTTTCGGTTTGCTTGAACTTTAACATAATTTGACGCCTGAGCCTTACTTTAACTGTAACTTTAACTGGAATTGAAGCAATGGCCTTTACTTTAACGAAAATGGTAGTTGGCAGACCTGAACTCACAAAAACGCGAAAATTCCTAATTTTGCGTAGAATGTGAATTTCTTGCAAAATTTTTTATTCCGTCATTTGGTGCAATTTATTGGCGTTTTGCTCTTGGAGCATTTTACATCCATCTGGGCAGTTTTTCAGGTTCGGGGCACTTTTTGTCATCGCCATCACTAATTCTCGATCAGTCAAATCTGACTGTCTGAGGGAGGGCTTGTCTTAGTGTCTCTGTCTGAAATCTGGGGGTGGGGGCGGGATTACCCCTTCATTTTCCACTGTTTTCTTATGTGCAGGCTTGGGCATCAGAAAGAGTGGCACCTAGCATTGCCCACTCTAAAGCTCGGTTCATACTCGTCCTTGTCCTTGTTCCTAGCGTTTTGTCCTTACGCTATTTTCAGAAAACACCGGCCAAATAAACCAATTTTTCACATGAGTAAGGTTAGGGTCACTTGCAAATAGTATGCAAAAAATATCTCTGAGGCAATGTAGTGTATACTCTGTTTCAGGCTCAGGGGTTCCAGGCGGAGTACCGCTTTGTGTCTGCCAATGACAGCTCCCCGTGGGACAGGTGGGGGGCCCAGGCCGGCGTGGGACAGCCACCGCCCCACACCACTCTCTCCGCCAGCGCTCACGTCGAAGGTATGGCTGCTTCCGTTAGCCTAGGACCCATTCCTGAAATGGATTTAACCTTTGATTTGAAATTTCGTCTCATTATATTCATTTTCATTATCAAACTGATTTTAGAACCATATTTTCACATTTGAGTCAAATTCTGTATCACTTGCGCATATACAATGCTGTGTGACTGGTATTTATGAGTTATCAGGTAAACTCGCGCAATGCATTTTAGTGATAACTGATGATAATTAATAGCGATTTCATGAGTTATCAGTGTTTGGTACCTACAACGGGGCGGGGCCCTGATACGACGACACCTATTATTTTTTGCATTCTTTCTAATTTCAACCTAGTGGGAACCGACCCTTAAGCTTTGGTTTGGTTAGCTGTACCAGGTGTCGGTGTCGGTGTGGCCAACCAACTGGACTCTTGATAACCCATCCGATTACGGTATCAGCTTCCAGCTTTCTGGTACTTGACAATTCTGCTCGACCCAACTGCGTCAGTTGTGGCTTTTTTGACCCGTCTTGTCAGATTTGTTGCGTAATTTGTGTTGGGATTTTTTCCGAGACGTACCCGAACCCGAACCATTCGTACCCGAACCACCCGAACCCGAACCCGAACTTTAGCCAAATGAAGTGCTTGATATTACACACTTACTATATTTGAATATACAATGTCAAAAAAGTGTGGAGCAGTGTTTTTTTTTCGTCAAAAATTTTGCGTCGTCTGACGCACATGCCCAATTTTTTTGCGTCATTTTGAAAAAAAGTGCGCAGGGCGGTTATAATGCTATCTAAGCGCATGTTTTAGGTGAAAATCACTTTATTATGGCACTGGCCGTCCTCAATTACGATTTTGGGGTTTAAAAAAAATTTTCTGAAAAAATTTTCATTTTTACCATTAAGCAGTTTCGCGGGGATGGCTTTTTAATTTTTTGTAATGGGTTAAAATGCACTATTTTCAATATTAACATAAAAATGTGAAATGAAAATGGAAGACCACGCTACCAGAAGTTGCAGGGGTCTGGGGGCACCAGCCCCCAGGAAAAAATTGCGAAAATTTTTTGATTTTCAGGTCAAATTTTTTCAATTGGAAACGTATCGGAAAATTTTTTCGACTAGACAATATAAGCACAAGGGAGAACCCTTGTGTAAAAATTCAGTTGGAAAAAATTTCGGGAGGGGGGGCAATTCCGGCCATCTACCCTTCCCTGGGTACGCCATTGCCTTGCCCATTTAAAAGTGTGCGAAAGCTGAGCTTAACTTATGAATTCTGGTTTCTGAGAGTCGGGGATTTGGACTTTAAATAACTATGGACCTGGCGTTGGTGTCTCAGCATATAGAAATTTTTGTTTTATTCGATACGCTTCACAGTGCTGTATCCAATAAGGACTATATCACGTCAATGTCGGTATTTTGTTGATCACGTCAATGTCGGTATCTTGTTGAGAAGCTAAGCAGAGTTTTGAATTTTAGCAGGCTGAAAAAGACTACAAGGATGCAATTTTGCTTGAAAAAGTACAAAACGGGAACTGCAGTTGTTGCAGGGGTCTGGGGGCGGCAGCCCCCCGAGGCCAAGTATGTGGTGTTTTGAGACTTAACTCAGTTCCTCTGGAGACGGCATCATTACGCCAAATTAAGTTGGCAGGAACTGAACTATTAACACTGTAAACACGCAGCTAATTTCAGCAGATATATTATATAATAGAATTCTCCTATTCCAAACTTTGATACTGGCGCGGCAATCATCTAAATATATATCTATTGGCATTAATTGATGTTTTTAAGAAACTTGCTGTTGCTGGGTGTGGCATGCTTCGACATTTCGATTTTTTCTAATCATAATCTTATCATAATAGATTATAAACTGTCATTGAAACCAGTTGTAGCTGTTTAGATCAAGCTTGAAATGTTAGACACATCAGAAAATTTTACAAATTTGATGGTTTTGACGCAATTTTGGAAAATTCTTCAAATTTTTCGCGGTGAAAATGCTATTTTCGGCACTTTTTGGCCAAATTAGCTATGACATCTTTCAGCCTCAGCCGAAAAAAAGTGCGTCACTGGACGCACATGGCCGAAAAAAAGTGCGAAATTTCAGAAAAAAAGTGCGGCGTTTCGCACTTTTTGACGCAAAAAAAAAACACTGGTGTGGAGCAATAGAGTCAACAGCCTTTAGTGCAAGGAATAAATCTTTTAATACTTAACGTTTAATAAAGTGATTAGTCAGCAAAAAACCGACTAAGTTTCAAGCCGAATCAATTCATATTCAACTTTCGCCGCTTTGTTTCGATTTTTTTTAAAAAAAGATGAAACATGTAGGAGCATTGCATTGAGTTGTCTATGTATGTATTTGTCTTCAAAAAGTTGAAATTTGCGCAAAAAAAATTTTCCCACAATAATAGATAAGGTTCATGAAACTTTATAAATTGCATCAGCGTTCAGAGATTCACGATCAATCGGCGAGGGGGTGCGCGACGCTTGGCGGAGAGGGGATTAGTCCTGCTTTTGTGTGAAGTTCGCCGACAGTCGGATAAATTTTGCACTTTTTCGATTTTTAAATTCAATTTTCGGGCACTTTTTTGACTGCAGCGAGAAAATTTTTGCGATTTTTCGAATTTTGGTACACTTTTTCGGCAATCAAAGGTGAGGGCGTTGAGGGGGGGGGGGTGCCAGGTGTCTGAGGAGAGGGTGATCCCCATGAGGTAACGTAGGTAACCACCCGGACTTGACGTCCGGCTGACCCAGCCTTTGGGGTTCGGTGCTTATCTATAATTACTTATTTATTTACTATAATTGGCGAATAACACAAATTGTACCAAAACGGCGAAGTTTTCAGCCTATGCCATGCCAGGTGCCGGTGCCATATTACCGTTTTGAGTTGGAATAATTTGACCATTGGATAAATGGTTAGTATGTAGTATCATATCAATCCAGCTTGGGTTGATATGATCAAACTACACGCGATTTTTACTAGCTGTCACGATACGCGATTAAGCCGAAAGACTATAAAGTTTATAAACAAATTATTATAATGTCATTTTGGCATTTTCGAAAGCTGCCGCTTATGAATTCTTCGCGCGAATAGAGTTGAATGGAGTTCAGGCCGAACACGTGTGCAGCCTTGCTGTGAGGAAAGCAAGGAAAAATTTAAAAAATTGGGATTGTTTGAAAATGTGAAGTTTGTTCTAGTATTTATTATATTATATAAAAAACATGTGTATAATTTTTCGAAATTCTAAAAAATCTGTATAAAAATTTTATAATTTGGTCAGAAAATTTAGGTACCCGAACCACTTTTTGCGCCCCCGAACTGACTTGTACCCGAACCCGAACCCGAACCCGAGCCCGAACTGGAAAAACAACCCGAACCGTACCCGAACTCGAACCCGAACCCGAACTGGAAAAACAACGCGAACCGTACCCGAACTCGAACCCGAACCCGAACTTTCGTCCCAACACTATGCGTTATGCTGTAGCTTTTCTCTTGACTTGACTGACTTTGATTTTTTGCACGAGTGCGCAGCTGTTTGCATTTTTTTCGAAGTTTCATCTTCTTAGCACTAGGTACTTAAAAAGATCTTGTCACAAGGCGCTTCTCTTGTCTTGACTGACTTTGATTTTTTGCACGAGTGCGCAGCTGTTTGCATTTTTTAGAAGTTTCATCTTCTTAGCACAATTTACTTAAAAAGATCTTGTCACAAGGCGCTCTTTTGGGATGGCTTGTTTGGCCGTTTCAAAAACAGCTCGGTTGATATTTGCGTTCATATGTGTGTGTACAATTTACGTTGAGATTTTAAGGGTTGCGCCATGCAGTTAGTAGCTTTTCCTGTTGTGCCACAGCACAACAGGTCTTTAATTTTGATTCTGGTGTTATAACACTAAACTGTGCAAGATTTGCATCTGTCTGCGTGTTGAACGTCAGCTCAAGTGTGTATGTGCGTGTGTCACCTAGATTTTCAGTGTATTCGTTGCTTAATCCTAATCAGCTTCCTTGAAGTGACTGTTCTGCTACATATTACGCCGAAATGTCGGGTCGAAAATTTCCAAAAAGAAGCTACCGGAGTGGATTCGAACCACAAACCTTCCGATCACGGATCGGATGCCCTACCGACTGAGCTAACCGGCCACATGCATACAGTTGATGTAAAGCAGTATCAAGTCAAATGCAAAACTGAGCTACTCAAGTGTCCGTCTGAACTGAACATAAAAACGGCAATTAGAGCTTCAATGTACATTGAAATATAATAATTAAATTCAAATCGAGAATCTCATACGTTTAAGCACCGTGGGTGCTTACCAACATATTTAATGTTTCTATGTCTCTAGGGACAGTGATGGTGATTAGTTAGCGGGACCAGTCATTAACGGTTCACCTCGGAAACGTCTGACATAAAACTTATATTTCAGTAACAAATTCGACGTTTTCGTTTGAGTGTATTTTAGGTATTTGTACGTTTGAGTACATTTTGAACAGATGATTCTGTTTGAACAGATACTTCAGTTACTTCAGTTTCGTGCAAAATGTAGTCACCCCGATTGTCATTCAATACACTACCTATGCACTTATCACTCAGTAAAAGATCTCGTTCGTACATAATTTGTTGTAAGATAAAAATACCTACTTCAAGTTTTGGTTGCATAAACAACTTTATTGTAAGATATAAACACTTTAAATATTTTGCATATACATGTTGCTGAAAAACAGTACCTCAATATTTTGCATACACGTTTTGCAGTGACATAATTGTTTGCTGCAAAACAAGTTTTAGCTGACCTACTGGTCAGCTTACTTGAAAGTAATTCTTAATACTTACTGAAGGTTTTGCCGCAGATTGGGCTTGTTTATTTTAGATCAGTTTGTTTTTCGATAGTCCCAGTTTTGATCCTCATCACTGGCTAATCACCATCCAATTTTTTGTTTCACTATTCATCCTTGTTGTTTTGTTGCTTCCTAATTTTGGAAAAACTGCTAGACCTAGTGTAATGTGGAGTTTTTTGCACGAAGCAACGTAAGGTGAAGTTTATTTCGTGTGCAAACAAGCAGCAATGTTATGAAAAATTTATTGAGTTCTGATCCATGGTCACGACCAGGGGCCTGTTGCTCAACTTTACGGTTGGATTTCACCACGGTGGTTTTTAACAAGCCCAACCTGCGGCAAAACCTTCAGTAAGTATTAAGAATTATGTTCAAGTAAGCTAACCAGCAGGTCAGCTAAAACCTGTTGTGCAGCAGATAATTATCTTATTGTAAAATGTGTATGCAAAAGTTCAATGCGTTTTTATGCAATCTTACAATAAGTTGTTTATGCAAAAACTGGAAAGAGTTTTAATTATCTAACAACAAATTATGTAGGAATGGGTTGTTTTGATGAGTGAGAAGTGTATTCATTCTTAAATGACTACAGTTCGCAGGAAACATAAGATGCTGCCAACAAAATTATCTGGTCAAATTTTGGGATTACCAAATTTTGGTACTATCAGCAATGTCACACACGCGCACTATGTGACACACATGAACTAAACAAACGCACATTGACATTTTTCCAGCTTACAGTGTAACTTTTGCACTAAACAATGATGTGACGCTCGCGCAGTAGCTCTAATATGCAAAGCAAACTAACGCACAGACGTACATTGCACTACAAGCCCAGTGTATTCCGCCAGAAATCAAAATTAGAGACCTGTTGTGCTGTGGCACAACAGGAAAAACCATGGTTTTACGTACGTGTGCATATGATTTGCACATAATTTAATTACGAAATATCGCGTGATTCGTTACGAATTTCGTAAATTTTGTAAAACCATGGTTTTTGCTCAGTTGAAATTTGAAACCTGCAGCATAGCAGGTTTTTATTGTGATGAAATTTCAACTGAGCAAAAACCATGGTTTTAGAAAATCTACGAAATTCGAACGAATCAGGCGATATTTCGTAATAAAATTATGTGCAAATCATATGAAAACGTACGTAAAACCATGGTTTTGTAGGGTAAAATCCACCCTACAAGTCGTACAATTGTAACAATTGTAAGTGTAAAATCAGGTGATTCGTTACGAATTCATTATATAAATTCATTACGAATCACCTGATTTTGCACTTACAATTGTTATGTACAATTGTGAGATTTGTAAAGTTGAGCAACAGGCCCCAGCTAGTCTGGAGTCTGCACCAGTACCAGTAATTTTGTGCAAATCTTAATCGGTAGACTAAATTAAGTTGGAAGAAATTGCTTCTAAGGAAGTTTAACCTGTCGCTCGCACCAATTTTCAACTAATTCGGAAAGGTTTTTTTGGCATTATTAAAGAACTATTGTTAAATTTATGCGACTATATTATATTAAATAATTGTTTGATAATTAAAAAATCAGAAATAGTTAATTTTTGAATTTATGGGTTATGGGTAGTTTTTTACCTTTGAGAGCGACCAAACTAATAATTGTTGCAAAATAAAATTATCAATTTTTTTTTTCAAAAAAGAAAGATCGAAATGCCGATTCCGAAGCTGTAACAAAACTTGATCAGTCAGTACCCTTGTCTCAAGCAAGAAGCACATTCTCATGTGAGCGTCCAAGTCAGAGATGCACAAAGAGGAAGTAGCCGTGTATCAACCCCCCCTCCCTTCCGTCAGCAGGGAAAACAGTCAACAACCCCCTCAGACAATAGGCACCCCCACCCACCTTCTGATGGCCAAAAGAGTGAATCAAAGTTGAGTACAAAATCGAAAAGTCATTTTCCGGCTGGGGTCAAAAAAGTGCCACAACTAGTTAAGAATCGACCAAAAGCAAATTTTTCCGGCTGTTTCTAATTGGTGACGTGCCTTCTGATTCCAGTCTACATAAGCAACCCCCCCCCACACACACACACCACACACACACACACACTGTATTTTCTGGTTTACTCCCTACCTTAGATGTATAAACATGTGGTCTCATTCAAAAGGGGGGTTGTTGCGAATTTTTTGAAATTTTAGGGGTGAGCTTGTCCTGACGTTTCGAGGTTTTGAACTGACAACAACGCAAATTGTTCAATTTTTGCCTAAAAATGGGAACTTTTTGCAAAATTTGGATATTTTCAGCATTTTTTTGCGTTTTGCTCAGTTTTTAAACCTTTTACAGCGATCTGGGTTAATTTTCACGTTTTCGAGCACCTTTGCTTAGCACCAAGGAAGGGGGCTTGTCAAGCTACATAGGTCAATTCTGAAGGGGCCTTGTTTTATCCCGGAATTCAAATTGAGGGGGCTTGCCCCATGTCCATGCCCCTCGCCCCCTCATATACATATTTTGTGCCCCCGACCTCAGGGTTTTACCGACAAACCAGAATATTTTTTATTTTTTTAAGCTACATCAGAAGGTTTATATTGGCTTAATGAAGACATCCTCACATCAAACAAACAGCACACAACACGAGTACTTAAGATTTGAACTGGCAACCTCACTCAAAGAAAATCTTCTTTTTAAAAAATAGCATTAATTTTCTCAAGCTATTCTTCACCACAAATAATATCGGTAATCAAAAATTTTCATGTTTCGTCTTTTGGAAACATCATAAAAAACATCTCCCCTTTTCGCACCTACAGTAACCCAAAATATGCTAGCAACAACAAAAGAAGCTAGCTGGCTGGCCGCCCGGGCCAGCTCACACAAAACACGATCACACATTACGGTAAGTTTACACACAAACACACACACAATTTGTCCAAAGGAATACACGTAAGACGTGTAATTCGCTAGGGCAAATCAAATGTTATACTTGTTAAACCACGAACCACGGGGCTCTTGGAATTTAGGCTCGGAAGGCGAGGGCACGAGGGCTAAATGTGACCGTGCGCCCGAGCCCAGTGGAACGTGATCTAACGGCTGAAGACCGTAACAAACGGCCTAAAACTCAGTTGTCCAGCCCTCTCTCAGGTCCGGGACTCACGCGGTGAATTCCCGCAATAGCTGCAAAGCCCTACAAAAACACCCAACACAGATCAAAATTGGAGACAACACAAAACTTCCAAATTAATAAAATTTATTGGAGGCCAAGTAACAAAAATACAACAAACAGAGGAAAACGAGTAAAAACCTAGCTCATTTCAGTCCCTAGACTCAGGGGAAGCTATTCCTAAGCTCACTCGGCGCGCGAGGCTCTAACTACCTATCCCCGTTCAAGTGCGTCGGCGCCACCCCCCTTTCCGCGACGTCTTCACCAGCTCACACTGACTATAAGCCAGTTACACCATAGGACAATATATATTTTCGGCAATGCGCCGATTGGCCTAGAAATAGCTTCCCATTAAAAACCCGAATGAAAAATGTATAAAACTATTTAAATTGTCAAATAACTTTTCTGAATTTGGGCGTTAAAGTGTGAATAACTTCATGTTTTAAATGCATGTATTCATATTCACGTTTCTTGTGCTGAGTCACGATTTTACTACGCTGTAAGCCAAACAGCAAGCCAGAGGAACTGCTGGCAGCCTTTCTAGTAATTTCTGAACTCAAGGGCGCTGCACAGAGCGCTGCGAAGTCATGAAAACTGCCAAATATAAAAATGAAGAAACGTGTGTCTTGGCTTAACTCCGCGATTGTGAAACGTGATTAGAAACGAATTTTGAAGATGTATGTGTCTGTATGAGTGCGAGAAGGCCTGCCTCGACCAGGGGGTGACCCTGGATTCACAACAGGTGCCCCCCTGCGCGGGCACGACGCTTCGGCGTGTCTAGCGCATGTCAACGGGTACCTCCTGGTTGAGGCACGCTTTCTCGCGCTCCTTACGCCCAAATTCAACTACTAAAGCATTTTTAAACCCACAATTTAAGCATACAATTTACAAAGTCAGTTTTAACAATCTTTCCTGAAAATACACAAATGCAATTAGTTATACAAACAAAACAAGATGGCAAACGCCAATGACCCGTTAAAGATACTCGTTTTGAACTCAGAATTTTGAGGTTCTGTCACACAATAAAACCGACGACAATCGAAACCGATCAACCCTCTCAGCGTGAAAACTTCCCAATTCAATTTTAAAAACCCTGCCCCCCTCCTGGAGGTCCCACTAGATCTTGAACTCCGGATCGAAACGGAGCAGCAACGTCAATTTTCAGCTACCTCAACCGGTCCTCAAGGAACTGCCCGTGCAGTTAACCCGTTTCCTACCTACTCACACTACCTACGCATACTCTACCTAAGGAATACAGTACGTACTTAGCTAAATTTGTAACTCAACACTCCCTACATACACTCTGAAGTTAGTAAACTTTTAGGTCGACCTCTCACCCTCTACTCTCAACTCTAGCTCTCTCTCAGCTCCGTCTAGCCAAATCTCTTGAGCTATAGTTTGAAGCTCACGTAGGTAGTCTCTCACGGGCTCCCCTGCCCGTTGCCGTCTATCCAAAAATTTTCGATAGTGGTCTGCTTTTGTCATTTTCCGAGCCCCAAACACCGGTGTTAGCTGTTCCACTAGGGACTGAAAATTTTGGTTCACGCCCTGTGGCAATTTTGAAGCGAAAAGGCTCACACGGCCTCCCAGTTTGAAACACAGAATACGACCCCAGTGGTCTTTTGGCACCATGGCCATCTGTAAGCGCATTGTGAAACTTTGCAGCCATTCCTGAAAGGTCATTTTTGTGATATCTTGATCAAAGACCGGTAGGTCTGCAACAAATTTCAACATGTTCTGCAATTTCTGTGGGTCATATAGCGGGGGTTGCGGTTGTGGATGTTGAGTCAGGACACCCCCGAAATTACTAGGGTTTTGGTACCCCGGTGTTGGTCCGAAATTCGTGATCTGTGAGTTCGCAAAACACGGGTTCTGCCCCGTTTGTTCCCCGGTTTGGATGCCTAATCCCATATTCCCAAGGGTTAACTGGGGTCCCTGATTGTTTTCGGTGACCCGTGGGGTTGACGAATACCCCGTTTGTCTCAAGGGAAAATGCAGGGTCTGACTTGGGAGGGTCGGATTCCACCCCATCTGTGAATTTGGATATGCCACGACCTCACAGAAATTGCCACTATTGGTCTGCATCGTATTACCCGTACTGAACGTCACCACTGGGGCCGATGAAATTGGGGGGAAGGACATGTGCATCTGTGCACCGGTCTGCGACCGCTCTTGTTGGTTCACCAACAGCTTCGGGGGACAGAAATTTGGGTACTTCGGCACTGTGGCAGCAAAATTTTGATTTGACTGACTCATGTTCTGATTTTGCACTGTCCCTAGCATTTGTAGAGGCACCTGGGCAGATGCAACTAGGGTGCCAAGCCCTGTCGACACAGCATTCGTGAACACGGTCCCTGTTTGGTTGGTAAGGGTACCTAATCCATGCGTCCCATTCATCAAAATTTGGCCCATGGCCGTCGTATTTGGCACCTGGGATGAGGCACGGTTCTGCAAAACGCCCCGTGCTCCATCCCCTATTGACCCATTCTGACCTAGGCCTACTTCTGGGTTTTGCTGAAACTGTTCATCTACCTCAGGCTCTATGATGTAACTGCGATGCGAGAGGGTGGGTGACTGCTGGTCTGCTAGCTGATTCCCTAGCCCTATCTGCATCTCTTTCAGTTCCTGGTTTGGGTCTACCTCGTTTTTGCCCACCCTCTGCACCGGTTTCTTTCCTAGCTTTTTGGCTTTTAGCCGAGCTAGACGCTGTCGCGTCAGGATTCCCTGGTGTTCCTCCTCTGAGGAGTACCCCGATCCGGCATAGGACGTGCCCCCGGGTGCTGTCTGGGTCTTCGGCAGAGCCGAGGTTCCGGGTAGGTCTGCGAGGGTGGTAGTCGTTGGAACATTCTGCAACACTGTATTGTTCAGGTTGTCTGTGATGGTGTGGGTAGGGGTTCCAAATGTCTGTGTCAGTGCAGTGGTTAGTGGCGGCCCGTACGAAATCGTATTGTTCGGGTTTTGAGCGGGGTTGGGCTCTTGCCCCTGTAAATTCAGGGTTCGATTCACTGACTGTGGTGGTGTGCGAGCTAGTGCAGACGGACGCATGATGTATGTGTGTATATAGTGTGCGTGTCTGTGTGCTTACTGCTTGGGTCTTTACTGAGATTCTCAACACTCAACTTCTCAAATGGTCGTAACAGCACAACTTAGTCTAAGAGATTGTCCAAAATACACTAAGTACGTATATGGCAAAAATTTGAAATTTCGAGAAAAATTGCACTAAGTCTCAAAAACAGAAAAATTTGAGCAGCACTTCCCCTTAGAAAATTGACTTCGGGGCTGCTGAAGGCTGCTGAATCCACTAAAAACAGAAAAACAAGAATTTACAAAAACTTTATTTTCACTCCAAATTGAAAAATTTCTAAGTCTAAATGCTCCAAAATAAAAATTGAAAAGGGGGACCCTTAGGGTGTTCGAAATTAGGTCCGCCGGACGTCGATTTCTGAAATTCCGAAAATTCGGGTCCAACCCGAAAAATTCCTAAGTCCTAGGGATTTAGGAACAAAACAAAAAGGGGTTCCCCACTAGGGCTTATTTTTCGTTAGCCGGGGAGTGATTTGACTCTGAGGGGGGGGACAAAATTTTGGCCAAAAATTTTTGCTCAAAAACCTAAGTTTTTAGGTTCTGAAAAATTTGAGCAGCACTTCCCCTTAGAAAATTGCAAAATGGGGATGCTGCTGGAGGTTTCTTTTGTCTGAAAATACAAAAATTTCAAATTTTTGCCGATTATATACCTATGCTCAGGGGGTATAAGTACCGAATTTCACTGAATTTTGCCGATTTTTGGCAAAATTCGAATCAAAATAAATAGGGGCTCAACTGTAACTAACTACACTATGCGTCTATGCTACTGTTTTGGTCCTTAGGCGAAAATTTTGAAATTCCGTGAAGCTGGGGGCCGGGAGCGATTATATACTAGGGATGGACTTTGGGAGTTGAAGGTATATTTTTCTGAAAATATACCTAGGGAATTATCTGCGTGCTGGTCGGGTTGCGCTAAGGCTTGCTCCGCAACTTTTGAACCGGTTTTCGCAAAATTTTGCGCCTTCTAGAGCCGCTCAGAGCCGATTATATACGTCTCTGCGTATATAATCCCGCTAAAGTGCAAAAATTTGAAAAATTTTGCAAAAACTGGCGGTCAAACGCAATAATAAATCCAAATATAGGCTATGCTGCGTGCGTGGGCAAAAAGACCCGGTGAAATTCTGAGTATTTTGGCCGCTGCGATCTTAAACGCGCGATTTTTGGCCGTTTTTGACCAAAAATGAGGGGTGGGGGAAAAATTTTCCGAAAACGCTAGAATTTCCAGAAAAACGTTGATCGGTGCTAACGTACGCGGTGCCCTGAGCAAACTATAGCTGAAGAAAGCTAGCAAAAATAGCAATTTAGCGCTTTTCTAGGGCAAAATGGGCAAAATTTTAGGCTTAGGATAGGAAATGAGATGGGGGACAAAAATTTTTCGAAATTTTGCGCTTTTTCGCTCAAACGCAGTTATTCTATAGGTTTTCGGGGGTGCTGAGTCTTGTGGTGCTATCAAAATTTCGCCAAAATGCGCGTGGGGGTCAGTGTGGGGCTATTTTGGGGTCAAAATTGGGTTTCGCGCGCAAAACCTGTTTTTGGCCGAAAAATGGCGAAAATCAGGTATTTCTGGCCGAAACTTCGCTCAGGGGTGCGCTATAGGGTGAAGGTACAACGACTTAATTGTCGGTACCAAGCGCCAAAAATTTAGGCCAAAATTCAAAAATTTGGAAAAATCGAAAATTTTTCGATTTTTGGGGGTTATCTGCCAAAATTTTCTGGAAATCCGGGTTTTTCACACCGGATACTTTTTCCAGAGCAGGGGGCGGGTGGGGCGCAACTTTTGAAAAATATTTGGGCCGGTCTTAGTCGCTTTTGAGCGAGGCCAGGCCTGAAATTTGCGAAAATTCGCGAGCGAGCGTCTCAGCGACGGGGGTGTCTATATACCCTCCGTGTGGAAAATTTTGGGGGCCAAAAATTCGAAACCCAGTTGTTTCTAGGGTTTCAGGGGTCGCGGAATCCGATTCTGGGGTCGGATTTTACCCTAGGTGAATTTTGAGCGCGGCACGGGCAATTTCAAAAATGCCCGAAAAATTTTGAATTTTAGGCTTAGGGTTGGGGTGGGGAAAAATATTCAATGGGGTCCTAAAATTCTGGCAATACAACTCCTAGTACCAGAATTTACTGCTGAATTCAGAAAAATTACCCTCCGGCCACAAAAATGCCGTTGGAGGGGTCTATGGGGGTCGCAATTTCAAAAATTGAAAATTTTCATTTTTAGGCTTAGGCTTAGGGTGGGGGGAAAAATACTAATCTTATCGCAAAAATTCCGAGACTATGACCCCTAGGGTCAGAATTTTGCACTGGTTCTTTTAAAAATAATGCCGGGGCCGAAAAATGGCTCTAGAAGGCTGCCCCCTCGATTTTTGGCATCTTCAAAAATTTCAGCTTCAGAAAAAGTTTCAAAATTTTCTGGAAAAAGGCTCTCTTTCTCTCCGACTTTTTCCTAAATAATTCCTACGTACTCCGTACTTAGCCCTAATTGCTTTTCACAAAATTTTGAGAGCCTTTTTCCTCTCACTAAAAATCCCTACTTCTTCTTCTTCTTGGTCACCTGAAAAGAAAACCTCCCAAATCACTCAAAAACACAAGAAAACCGTTTCAGAAAAATTTTCCCGGGGACAGGGAAAATTGTGGGGAAATTATTTACTCGTTTTCTTCGTTGCTGGGGGTGTTCCAGCAACTTTTCACAAATTTTTGGGATGAGGAAAATCAGAGTTTTACGCTCAAAGGCGTCAAAAATTTAGGCTTAGGGCTTATAAGCAGCTATTTTGGGCTTCACGCGTGGCCCAAAAATCCTTTGTCACGGTCGCCACTTGTTAAACCACGAACCACGGGGCTCTTGGAATTTAGGCTCGGAAGGCGAGGGCACGAGGGCTAAATGTGACCGTGCGCCCGAGCCCAGTGGAACGTGATCTAACGGCTGAAGACCGTAACAAACGGCCTAAAACTCAGTTGTCCAGCCCTCTCTCAGGTCCGGGACTCACGCGGTGAATTCCCGCAATAGCTGCAAAGCCCTACAAAAACACCCAACACAGATCAAAATTGGAGACGACACAAAACTTCCAAATTAATAAAATTTATTGGAGGCCAAGTAACAAAAATATAACAAACAGAGGAAAACGAGTAAAAACCTAGCTCATTTCAGTCCCTAGACTCAGGGGAAGCTATTCCTAAGCTCACTCGGCGCGCGAGGCTCTAACTACCTATCCCCGTTCAAGTGCGTCGGCGCCACCCCCCTTTCCGCGACGTCTTCACCAGCTCACACTGACTATAAGCCAGTTACACCATAGGACAATATATATTTTCGGCAATGCGCCGATTGGCCTAGAAATAGCTTCCCATTAAAAACCCGAATGAAAAATGTATAAAACTCTTTAAATTGTCAAATAACTTTTCTGAATTTGGGCGTTAAAGTGTGAATAACTTCATGTTTTAAATGCATGTATTCATATTCACGTTTCTTGTGCTGAGTCACGATTTTACTACGCTGTAAGCCAAACAGCAAGCCAGAGGAACTGCTGGCAGCCTTTCTAGTAATTTCTGAACTCAAGGGCGCTGCACAGAGCGCTGCGAAGTCATGAAAACTGCCAAATATAAAAATGAAGAAACGTGTGTCTTGGCTTAACTCCGCGATTGTGAAACGTGAATAGGAACGAATTTTGAAGATGTATGTGTCTGTATGAGTGCGAGAAGGCCTGCCTCGACCAGAGGGTGACCCTGGATTCACAACACAAATGCAAGGTCCTGTCGCTACTGTGGTAGCGACAGGAAAAAGTTAGCTCAAGCGATTGTCTCAGTTTTTAAAGCAGCTGAGAAAAGCGTTTGTTCTTGTCACTTGTGATTTCAAAGGCAAGTATGAACCAAGCCTAAAAAGAGACAAAGTACAAACAACAAACAAGCATGAAAAGCTTCTGGTTTGTCATTCAAACTCGCTATAATTAAGACTGAATCAAAATGCTAAAAATCCCTTGCCTTCGGGGCTACTTTATTTTTTGCTAGTAGAGTTCTCGAGGAACGACCTAAGCTTTAGCCTTTCCATAAATCTTGCAGGGGTCTTTATGGCTTGGCTAAATTTTCAGAAATTAAGTTAGGAAATTTTCTAGAGTCAAATTAAGTTGGACATATATATATACATCCACGGTGTACCTTCGCCGTCCGGGCTAAAGGGTCTCTTCTGCCCGCACCCCAGACCCAGAAGTAGTTTCATTTTAATCCAACTACTTTCACATATGCTTCCCGAGTGCGTTTTGGGCACTGGCCTATAATGGCTTAGCTTATTTCAGACTTTCTGATGTCTAAATAGAGGTTTTGTTTCTGAAATTGCTAAGATTAGCCTAATTTTAAGGCGGTGCTTTAGATAGCCGTAGTTGAGCTATTTAGGCGCGGGGGGGGCTGTGATAAGGGTCCTTATTTTTACCCCTCCCCACTCTAAGTTGGCTGTCTTGATGGTTTTGTAGTGGGATAGTGGGAGGCAGTTATTTTGGCAGATCCTTTATGTGAGTGGAATTATGGCAGTGCAGACCATCGGTGTCCCCTGTCTAGGAAAATTTTACCAGTATCTGGCACATGGTGTGCTACTTAGTACAGAATACCAAGCATACATGGGCGCGGGCGAGCTTTTCTTCCTGCCCCTGCAGACAGGTGCTCCCCCCCCCCCCCCCCCCCCCCCCCCAAAAAAAAGTTCTGAAGCTAGCTTACGACGCCAAAATCTTATATCGAAGCAAACGTTATAAAAATTATTGTGGCTCACAAAGGATAATCGATTGGAAAACTTGGTCCGCACTCCGCCCCCCCCATCTCCCGGTGGCTAACGCCCCACCCCAGAATTTGCTACCTGCTACGTGCCCTCATTTGATACCAAATATAAGTTTGTATAGGTGTATAAGTTCACATTCTAGCATTAATTGTAATAGGATAAACAGAGTAAAGACTGACGACCCCGGTCTGTCTGTAATTCTTGTTGCCTAGGTTTATTTTAGATGTGACAGAATGTTGTTAATTATATGACATTAATTTAACTGTGTTGTGTGAGTATATATGATGATTCTGATCACCCCCGCCCTCCTGTATACGCTGGTGGCTCAGCACTCGCCCTTCTTGGCCCCCCCGCCCCCCGTTTTCTGCGTCATACTCACCCTCCTGCACGCCTCCATCAGGCAAGCCATTTCAGGTAATCAGAATTAGGGCCTATGAGACTTGGGGGCTGTGGTGTAGTGGTTAACATTCTTGCCATCGACGCAAGCGGCCCGGGTTCGATTCCCGGCACCTCCGTTTTTTTTGTTTCTGTAGAAATTGGAGCATCCTCTTACTTTCAACACATAGATATACATTTAAAATCTGGGATGGGGCACTTTGGCCAAATTTTGGAGACCGTCCCACCTAAAGGAAGGTAAATACCCTCGCTCTATCTATTTACCATCCCCTCACCAGCTCACCGTCTGATTGACCAAAATAGTAACATATCCTACATTTTGCAAAATTTTTTTGCAAAATCCTATTTTGACACACTCCTGCTCTGTTTTCCGCGACATGGCCCGCCCCGGTCGTCGACTTTGGGGGATGCTGCCCCGCATGCACACAATATGTATGAGGGGGTGATGGGGGAGGACCCCCCCCAAAATCGAGGGGCCGGGGGGAGGGTCCCCAAAATTTAGTAAAAATGGGACGTTTTTGAGAAAATTTTACAAAATTTCCCAAAATTTTGACCCCGTTACATGTATGGCCGCATGTATGGTTCCACACACTGACCAAACGCAGGCCAACATTCATTGGCTGTGTGACACAGTGTTTCAACCGGTTCAGACGTGCAACTTCCGTGTACGGAAATGCCTGCAACAGTGTCCGCTAAGAGCATTGATTTATGCTTCTACGTACGCAGTACACTGTACGGACATGGCTTATTCCATTGCCGAACTAAACAAGTTAATTTTAGTCCGATTAAACGATTTAAATTTTATGCTTGAAAATGCCATTCTGAAAACTGCGGATTAAACGGACTCAATTTTTAACGCGCTACTTATTGGTAGTCTGTTTAATCCAATATGCCATTCCTCCACCTCGGACTAAAATAAGTCCGTTTAATCCGGTAAAATGCAGTTCATAATGCAGCTGTGACCAGAAACCGACAGTGTACAATCTGATTCGGGACTTTGTCCGTCAAGCTCACACCCACACATTTACTCCAGCCCAACCACGTCACTTGAGCACCTTAATTGGCTTGCGTATCTGATTCTTACTGGTTTGCTGCCGTAAAGCAACCTTTGTCTTTCTCAGTTTGTGTGAATATATAATCATGTAATTTTCGGTATTGTATATAATTTCTATGAACAGTGGGGTTTTGAAAATGCCACTTAATTATAGCGGACGACAAGAAACAGTTTGACACTTGTGACACAAACAGTACGCAACTGTCAGTTTCTTGCAGTGCTCCAGTTGCAACATCAGGAGTACGTATTAAGCCCAGTTCATACTCGTCCTTGTCCTTGTCCCTATTGTTTTGTCCTTAACCTATTCCAAGAAAACTGTCTGGCCAATTGAGCCAATTTTTCACATGAATAAGGTTGGGGTCACTTGCAGATCGTATGCAAAAAATGAGTCGAAACGCTTGTGTCAATTCTTCACAGCAGCTGACCAAAATTTGTCCTTGTCCTTGTCCCTGTGTCCTTAAGGACAAGTATGAACCGGGCTTTAGGCACACCACACACACACATACGTTAGTTGAGGCGACATACATAGCCCTCCTTGCTCTTGATGTCTTTCAAAGGTCTGTTCATTCGGTGGATTTTTCTAGAATGCGGTATATACAGTGTACTGGTGATATCAAGAGTACATGATAATCTCTCACTCTTGAAGAGGAATACACTTTTCAACCTGCCAGTGTTCTAGCGCAGGCAGATACGCTCGTCGTTTTCGTTTTACTTGATTCAGTTTTCTTTAGACGGGTACGTGGCCAATCAGAAGCGAGCTGCTCTTCTGATTGGCTAGACGCATGTGATCCAGTCAGCCGATAGGTGGAAAATTGCCGTCATTGCAGCCTACATACATTCCGTGCCCAGCAGCTCGCTTCTGATTGGTCGCAGACATATATACCTGTTTGATAAAACTTCTCAAGCCAACAGGTAAATGTACGCCGAAAACGACGAGCGCATCTTCCTGTGCTTGACCACAGACCGGCGTTCTTCTATAGAGTGAGACACTATTATGTACTCTTGCTGCTATTCTTCCCTGCGACGTGTACTCCTGCCGCTGTCACTCTGTGGGATTGCTTTGGTGCCCGGCCTCCCATCCTAATCACTTAATCACATGCCCGCACTCCAGCCCAGACCGCTACTCCTTTGTCGCTCGGCTGCTCTTCTGGCTCGCATTATTTTTTAGCAGATATTTTTTGAAGTACATATATAACCCGTGTCATAATTTATCATTGCCAGCAGAAAAGTTGGTAATTTGCGTGTAGCTTGTGGTCCAAATATGCGAACTTTAGTCTGCAGTAATTTGCCGTCTGCCCCTTTGAACCCAGCCATGTAGTTTACCTCGCATCTATCTATTTACTATTTCGATCGCGCTGCGTATTAAAAAACTTTTTTAACAGCTAAAAGAAATTTTTTGGTCAGATCATAAAAACCAGAAAAACCTGAGGCCACCACTGACGCATGCTCCATCAAGTTTTGTTTGAAAAAGTTTGGTTAGACCACATTTTGGCACTTCAGCTGTAAGCATCATCTTTTGTCAACATTCACAGCGAGACCTGAGGCGGGTTGTTTATGCCTGATTTACCCAAATGTGGCAAAGTTGAGAAAGTTTAGAATGAAGTTGTTGGTCCGTGGAGAAAGTGTTAATTGAAAGTTTTCTGGGGGTGTTATGTCTGGAAAGTGCTGCTCAGGTTATATATAAAGCCAAAACAGGCCTTCTAGATTTATATATGCTTGACAGATGAAGCGCATGAGCAGCAAAGTTAGTCGTGCGCAGGCCCTTGAAGGCTTTATCACTGCTGCCGCAACTTTCTGATATCATTTTTGGTCATTTTTCTGTGCTTAATTTTTGCCGATAACAGTGGTTGAACGCTAATTGCCGAGGGACCGCGAAGCTTAGCACTGGCTTAAATTGGAATTGCCAATTTTTAGCTCCAAACTCTGGGGTGGCTTGTGCTTTCTTTGGCCGCCACAGCACAGACTATTTCCGCCTGGCAAGGGCCATTCTAATAGTTGAGTCGTCCTCTTCCAATCCACTCTCGCCATGCTACCTGCCCATTTGGTTGGTTAAAGCGTGTGGCTCACAATTGACTGCATAATAATGAGGCATTAATTGTGGCATGGGCGACAAGAGTACAGCCGGCGGTGCTTTGTTGCTGCGCGTCGTGACTGACATCTATTTGCCGGTGCTGCACCTACTTTCAGAGTCGTGCGCCCGGGAGGTGATGTCCAGTCAGCAGCTCAACGGGACCATCTACTCGCCCGGATGGCCCCAGGCCTACCCCCAGAGCATCCGCTGCGCCTACACTTTCCACAGCAGCGGCCAACAACGAGCCCAGATCACCTTCAAGACCTTCCACCTGCACAAGGCCTACGCGCCGGGCGAGGACGCTCGCAGTCCAACGTGGGTAGTGTTGAGAATTGGCCAAATTGAAAGACTTTTAAGCCCGGTTCATACTTGTCCTTAAGGACACAGGGACATGGACAAAGACAATTTTTGATCAGCTACTGTGAATAATTGACAGAAGCGTTCTGGCAAATTTTTTGCATACGATTTGCAAATGACCCAAACTTTATTTAGCAAAAAGTTGGCTTATTTGGCTAGGCAGTTGACTAGTATGAACCGGGCTTTAGTGGTGACCATGGCTGTCAGAAGGGGGATGGAGGGAACCCCCTCTCGAAATTGAGGGTTTGGGGGAGGCTCCTGAATTTCTGATCAAAAGTTGGTCACAAGTGTCACTTTTTTTGAAATCGTGCAAAATTGAGTTATATAATTTGGTTGATTGGTTGATCAACGGCGGTGGGTTCCCCAGAAGTTTTACTCCGTTACATGCATAGTTAGTGGTGACTAATGATTATCACTGGTTAATAAGTTATCACTAGTTAATAGTTATCAATAGTTAACTCTAGAATGACATTGTCCGCTATTGTTGATCATACTTATTCGCTTATTTTAGAAAATATGAGAATTATAAATTCCTGTTGACACTCTCCAGCCTGCCTGTGTTCTAGCAAAGGCAGATGCGCTGGTCGCTTTCAGGCTACATGTTGACATTTTGTGCTACATGTGGCTGGCCAATCAGAAGCGAGCTCCTATTCTCTGATTGGCCAGACGCCTGTGCACGTGCTCCAATCATAAAACGGGATACGGATAAAATGTTAATAACTCATTAGTCATTTATAGTCTGCTTGCAAAAACATAAAAAAGGTTCGCAAATATATACCTTTGGGGATATTTTGGCAAACTTTTAGCGAAATTGATTGGGAAACTTTTAAGAAATTCAGAAAAGTTTATATCTCAAAAGTTTCTCAACCAATTTCGCTGAAACTTTGCCAAAATATCCCTAAAGGTATTTGCAAACCTTTTTTAAAGACTATGAATAAATAATGCGTTATTAAACTTTTACCACTATCTTAATGCTTATCAACGCATCAGCGATTATATACTAAAGTGTGTTACGCAGAGAATCTACGCGCTGATTGGCCAGGCACATGTTGCACAGAATTTTCAACATGCAGCCTGAAAACGACCAGCGCATCTGCCTGTGCTAGAACACAGCCAGGCTGTAGAGTGTCTTAACTCTTCTTCTGTATAGAGTGAGACGCTATTATTTACTCTTGCTGTAGGTCGTGAATAGGTCGTCTGAATGATAGAATGCACCCTCGTGTGATTAGGCCTTTGGCTTGGCTATGGTTTCAGCTGCGACCCCAGCCGAGACGACCACCTGGTGGCCTATGTGAAGACAGCCGAGGGCCACCTGAGTGAGATCGACACGTTTTGCGGCACCGTGGTCCCGCCCCCCATCATGTCCTCTCGCAACGACCTGCGCCTTGAGTTCATCACATATCGACGCAACACCGACGCCACATCGGCCCAGCAAGGCACCCAGGCACCCCCCAGTCTCGGATTCAGTTTCCACTTCACATTTCTCACCAGTCAGTCTTTCTGTTGTAAATGAGGGGGGCTGTTGTGTAGTGGTTAGCATTCTTGTCGGCGACGCAAGCGGCCCGAGTTCGACTCCCGGCGTCTCCATTTCTTTCATTCTTTCAAATTGGGGTCTCCTCTTTCTTTCAACATTTCAGTCTTTGGGCTGGGCTGCGGCAGCGGAATTCGACTAGGATATGTTTACCACTAGACAGACCCCGAAGCATTCTTGCTAATAGTATTCTATGTTAGTGTCTCGTATGGAAGTGTAAGTTCACAGTCGTTTTTTACTTTTTGTACAATGTGTGCTATCATGTGTTGTTTTTTCTTTAAGTTTGGGACTTGGAAGTTTGGGTACTTACATGTAAAAAATCATTTTGGAATGATTATTTGCGAAGTTAATGGTTTTCGTGTTGCCAAATCCTACCAGACAAAACGCATTCTCTTGTGTTTATCTCCTGTTTTTTGTTTTTGTTAGCAATTAGCATTTTTAGTGTAGGATTTTTTTGGGATGAAAACTCCCCTAAACCCCTACTTCCATCTTCCATGTGTGTACGGGACCCATTTTTATCGAATAATTATTGGGTTTTTTCCAGATTTTGGAATCTATTCTGGCATTCAAAACAAGGATGGTCAATAAAGGCCTCTACGACTGACTAATGCGGCCTCCCCTTTACTCTTTCTTCTCTGAGTTATTTCATATCAACTAGCCCCTCCACGTGTGCCTAATGCTCCTCCCAACTCAGTGACTCACCCGACCCATTTACACAGCAATCGCCCAATTAGCACCCAGCAGGAGGTGTGTGTGTGTGTGAATTAGACTGAAATTTCTGTGACCAAGAGTACATACTAGTGTCTCAGTGTCAGTATAGAACAAGAGTGAGACACTGTTTAGCCGGCCTGTGTTCTAGCGGAGACAGATGCGCTCGCCGTTTTCGGCCTACCTGTTTAAGTTTTATACAACCAATGAGAAGCGAGCTGCTCTCATCTGACTGGCCAGACGCCATTATTAAGCTGCCATTTCCGCCTTGCATTGTTTTGGAGTTGGAGACACTACTTGGTAATGCAACTAGAGTTATGGGGTCTTTTCCGTTATTTCCCCACCAGTCCGGAATTTGGAGTTTACTGAGCCGATTTGAATAATTTTTGCACCAATGGACTTCTCTTGACCTCAGAACTTTAAAAAACCTAATTTTAAAAAATTTTAAAATTTTTTAAAAAAATTTAAATTTTCAAAATTTTGTAATTTTTTTAAATTCTAGCGATCCAAAACCAAAAATTCGTGTCTAGAACACTTTCCGCATCTCAGAAAGTGAAAAAATCCGCATTTTGTATGAAATTTTAAAATTTTAATTTTTTTTTAAAAATTTAAAATATTTTAAAACTTGCGTTTTTGAAGTCCTGAAGTCAAGGGGAGTCCATTGGTGCAAAAATTATTCAAATCGGCTCAGTAACTTCTAAATTCCAGGCTGGTGGGGGAATAACGGAGTTATGAGTTATGTACCTTATCACGATACTTCACAATAGAGTGAGGCACTATTATGTAATATGTACTCTTGATATGACCACCATTATTATACAGTAAAACACTATTATGTACTCTTGATATGACGCCCACTAGTATGAGACACTATTATGTACTCTTGATATGACGCCCACTAGTGTGAGACATTATTATGTACTCTTGATATGACGCCCACTAGAGTGAGACACTATTATGTACTCTTGATATGACGCCCACTAGAGTGAGACACTATTATGTGCTGTTGATATGACGCCCACTAGAGTGAGACACTATTATGTACTCTTGATATGACGCCCACTAGAGTGAGACACTATTATGTACTGTTGATATGTGCTGTTTTGGTGTGCGGCTTCGACTTCCACAGCGAGGTGTCTAAGAGTGGCGTGGTGCGCTCTCCCAACCACCCCGGCTACTACCCGCGCAACACCGACTGCCACTACACCTTCCACGGCCTGGAGAACGAGAAGGTCCTGCTCAGATTCACCTACTTCGACGTGGAAGGATTCATGCAGTCAGTTGTTGTGTCAAGACTAGTTTCAAGTGTCTCATTGTGGTAACCGTTTTACTGTCAGTTTGGTTATAACCAAGATTTTTATTCTAGATGTTACCTGTAGGGATATAGTTATTGTTTTGCATTTTTAGTTAATCTTTATTTTTTGGGTAACACATTGGAATTGCGTAGGCAAACTTCAGGTTTTTGAAAGCGAGCTGTAAAATTCATTTCGGGCAACATTTGACTTTATTTGAAACTAGTGAGAGCAAAGATGATAAAGGTGTCTCACTTTATAGAAGAACGCTGAGACAAATAAGAATGTTTGTGTTCTAGTGCAAGCAGATGCGCTTGGCGGTCTTGCCTTTCGGCCCTAAACTGACAGGCAGGTTAACAGGTAGACCGAAAACGACGATCGCGTCTGCTTGCGCTAGAACACATATATGCTGAAAAGTGTCTCATGCGTCTTCTATAGAGTGTATGTATGTACCTACTCTTGGTAGACCTAGAAGACAGGCGGATGCGCTCGTTGTTTTACGGCGTACTCATTCTACTGACCGAGGCTGAGTTGTGACTAGTTTAGGTGCGCGGACGGCAGTCGTAGCGACTACCTGGAGTTCAGCAACTTCCAGGCCCACGACCGCCACATCCCCCGGTTCTGCGGCGCCCGCTCGCCCGAACGCATGGAGTCGGAGAAGAACTACTTCCGCATGATTTTCCACTCCAACAACATTTTCGACGCCAAAGGCTTCGAGGCCTTCTACCAGTTCCACGAGGTCAAAGGGCCATCCATCCGCAAGGTCAAAGCAGGCGCTGCCGCCTCAGTGCTCCAAGGTCAGGAGGTCACTACTTCGGATTAACTGGATTGGATTAACTTAATTGACTCAACTGTTGAGTTGTCATTGAAACATAAGTTCTTCAGACTTCAGAGTAGACACAGTTAGGGTTGATTCGTGCTTGCAGCCGCACGTCCTTTCAGCCGACAAAATGACCAATTAATCACGACATCAATAGTATATATGATCAAAGTGTGGCGTGATTAATTTGCATTCTGCCTTGTCTTTATCACTAAAACGTATTAATTGTGCTGTGTTTTTAGGCGGCCAGAGCGCTTGGTGTGTGGTCTGGCTGGCGCTGTGCTTGCTGTGCTCCCTTTGGTGCGGCTCCTAACCCGAGCATCCGGCCCCTCTTCATCTCAGGCTGTGGCATTACAAAACTTCATTCGTCACAATTTTCATTGTGTTTCTCTGTTGATAATAGTTTTTTCGATTTTCCAGTTTTTGGTGATGAGAGATTTTTGGTTCCACAAGACAGTCTTGATCTCACACTCACATGATCAGAAAATTTATAAAAATTAGAAACAATTAGACATTCTGTGTCTGTGAAAAAAGTTTAAACTAACGAGGGACCAACGGATTAAGACTAAAAAAACTGTATTATTACCAGTTTAGGGTAAGGGTAGGTGTCCAGTGTCCTTTTGTTCAGTTTACGGTGCACGCTGCTGTTCAGCTTAGTGTTTGATAGAGATGCAATGCGTAAAGGCGGTCCTTTGGTGGATTCATACTTACAGCCGTACGTCCGTTCAGCAACTCAGATTTTAATAGTTCAAATTAACAAGCACGTTTTGCGAGTGAAGTTAAATTAATTTTAGACGTGCTCGTCGCGTCTGAGGATATTCTTCGAATACAAAACGCGGCACCAAAAATTTT
>JASANF010014481.1:0-47046 GCA_030248245.1 Trissonchulus sp. WLG1_4 | reverse complement strand
CGAAGAACCTTTAGGTGTACCAATAACAATTTTTGTAATTGGTGAGTTTGAAAGCGTTTTGAGACTCGACAGTAACAGAAATGTACTGTGGATGGATTAATAAGTAGACTGAGTGTTAATAGTTTCAACTTGTCTGTAGAAATTATGGCGAATTTACAAGTACCTTACACTATGGTTATCTCCGGTTGCGGTAAAACAGTTTTTGTATCAAATTTGATAAAACATCAAGAAGCTTTACATAGTAAAGCTTTCGATAAAATTATATATTTGTACTCTATGTTTCAAGAGGTATACAAGGATCTATTAAACGTTGAAAATTTGGAACTTATACAAGGAGTACCAGATGGCTTATTAGATATCATAAAAACCGGCGATAATACACTGATCGTCTTGGATGATCTTATGTTGGATATGGAAAATGATAAACGTTTACCTGCTCTATTTACAAAGTACCGTCACGCAAACTGTTCGGTTGTATTATTACTACAAAACCTGTATCATAATTCAAAGTATCTAAGAACAATTACGCGAAACGCGCACTACATGGTGCTCTTTCCTAATCCTAGGGACGCACAGTTAATAAGTAGGCTAGGACAACAAATGTTTCCAGATAAACGAAAATACTTATCATCTGCTTTTTCTCAAGCTACACAAAAGCCGTTTGGCTACTTGTTCATTGATCTAAAACCTACAACAGACTCTCGGTTTAGAGTCAAGGAAGGAATTTTACCTGGTGAGCAATTGTATATTTACGTACCACGTCAATAAATAGATTCAAACATGTCTGGTACTCTCAGACGTAACGTTTACTTGCTACAAGTGTTAGCAAAATCGCCTAGTAAAGTTGTAGCAGCAATACTAAAAGCAACTGGCAAAGATTTAGTCAAAGCGGTTGCAGAAATTTGTGTAAATTTGGTGAAGGGGTCTATCCCACTTACCCCACAGCAGAAAAACAAACTTCGTAGACACAAAAAACTAATTGAAGCACTTGCTAGTAAGAAAACTAGCGAAGCAACAAAGCTTCGACTACTAAAGCGTAACTTGTCTGTACTAAGTCGTATTTTAGAACCCGCACTTAAACTTTTGAAAACTTTTGTCTAAATGGCTGAGCGAATGATAGTAATACCTGAAAGTGTTTATAAACAACTGACGCAACAACAAGCTAATAGTTGTACATCTCCACAGGCACCAGAGTTTACAATTGTACAGAGTAGCAATCCCCAGCAACAAACTCTGCATGACATAGCTGATCTTTTACCTAAAAGTTACAGAAACAAAGCTAGGGTTATTTCGCATTACTTGGAAGGACATATAAACCTCGACCCTCAGCAACGTATTTTATATCAACCAAATGGTGAGCGTGGATCACACATTTTAGATTTGATAAAGTATTTCGTTTCACCCGTTCACGTTAACATTCCACGACCCTTAGATGCACCAAAATTTGCGAAAATACTAAATGAGGTAGGAGTTCCTAAATCTGCAATTGGTCGAACCAATATTAATAAAAAGACCACACGACCAAAACAGTCAGAATGGCTAACTTGGTCATAACAAAAGGATATAAGGCACGAGTCAAGTGCACCGAGACTACTGTAAAAGTTTACAATTTAAGAAAAAACAACGGTAATATTACACAACAAGAATTGACAAACTTTTTAAATACACTATTGTCACATACTCAAGGAGTGGACTTTGTAAGTTTTGTTTTTGAAGACGAGGAGTTTCATTCTATACAAACGGACTTGTCTCAAGCATCCACTTTCAACGCAGACGGTTGGGCTAATATGCTTGTTGGAGGTAGATTTTTTCGTATAATTTTCATACATTGCAAAAGATATTAGAATGGAGAAACTTGTTTGTTCCATGATAGCGTTAACTATGCTGTCATTGACAGTCTTGATTTGTGTCAAATTGCCAAATCACAATAAAACTCAAAGTTTACTATGTTTTGATAATTATACAGGAGTTCACCCTGAAAGGTGGGTACCAAGCACGGGGTATAGAATACGTTGGGAAAATTTAGATGCGGTAAGACTCCGAGCAATGATCGGTCTCTTTCCTCCGAAAACTGTACGCACATGGAACGTAAAAATTTTGTACTTATTTGACGTCTTTGACGACATCATGCAGACAGTCAATAAAAAGGGACCTGTTCAATTACTCATTATAGTAAATGAAGAAAACAAATTATATTTTGTAGAAGATTGCGTAACTGGACCTCTAATTGTCAGAAAATTGAGTGAATTTGACCTGTTGAATGTTTTTGCCCATAGATACGTTGAAATACATATAAACTAACTGAAAATTACATGACCTAAACTAATATAAAGACTAAACAATTTTTCAAATCACTATCATCATGGCTACTCACGAGCGGTTGGTTCTTCAGACTAACTCTGGCGTACCAGTGTTTTTGTTTTACTCTGGGTACTCGGTATTTTCAAATTTTCACCGCACCCCTTTTACGCTAAACGGTATTTTGTATCAGACTGTAGAGCAGTACTATCAGGGTGAAAAGGCATTATATTTTGGCGCATTTGATTTATATCATCAAATCCTTCGGTGTCGGTCTCCTAGACAGTGCAAGCAGCTGGCGAAACAAATACCCGGCTTTGACAAAACTGTCTGGCGTAAAGTCGCACCTGAAGTGATGATGACTGCTCTACGCCAAAAGTTTCAGCAAAATAGTGCAGCTCGACAAGCGTTACTTGATACCGGAAGAGCGATAATTGCGGAGGCTTCAAAATTTGATTCCTTTTTTGGGATTGGGATGGCAATTGATGATACCGGTGTTGAAGAAACTAAAAACTGGATAGGTAAAAACGTGCTAGGGCACAGTTTAATGCAAATTCGCTCAGAGTTGAGTGAATGTACATAATATTTTCTTTTTGTAGTTTTAATATAACAAAACATTCAAAAAATAAAAACAAAAAAAAATACAAAAATTATAAAAAAAAACAGTAATGGGCCGATGCCGTGTCCCAAGCCGCGGATGGAAGAACTCAGAGGGCTGTTTACATGTAAACAATATAAGTAAACCTTTGAATAATACAGGACACCATTCGAATGTTCGTCAATCGCTACGTATTTCCTATACGATGAATAATCACACCCGAAACTGGCACTTGGGTTTGAAACCAAGAAACTTTAAAAGATCCTATTTCATTGGAACAGAACGTTCAGTTGCAAGATGGATACAGGATGCGGAAGAATCGCCTGATCTCAGCTGGATTGGTTGGGAAAGAAACAAAAATGGAAAGTGGGAAATGAAACTGTAGTTAAACAAACGGTTCCGTCATTGCGTAGGAGTTCGTGGAAGAACCGGAGCTTTAACTGACTGGATAAGAATTGTTAAGCTTTGGAAAAACAACCAATGGATACAAAAGACGAGCTATCCTGACCAATTTCATCACTATATGAAGAAATTACATAAGCGGAAAAAATAACAGTTTTGTACTGATCACGTGCTTGTTTATGTGTTCTTGATATGCTTTAATTTCGAAATATATATTTGTGAATACTATAACAGTATATAAAAATACACAATTCCTACTGTACGACAAATAAAACGGTGCAATGCATGTAGATGTAAGCAGTGTCGTTCACTTCAGCTTATTATACTGGGCACAACATTAACTAATGTGCCAGTTAAAATATCCAAAACTATTGAGACTATGTCAAAACCTAAGCAAATGGTTTTAGTTGTAGTATTGAGAAGCAATGTCGGATTTGTTCTGTGTGTGGCTTGAAAACTACACGACAAGGAGCTCATCTTAAACTGGAATGTTTAAGAAAAAGTAGTGTTAGAAACTCTGGATACAACTGTGTATAACTTGTGTGTATCAATTTTTCAATGAATTTGTCACTGTAACTTTACATTTGTATATAATTAATGTAATATACCTTTTTAATATAAGAAATATAGAGAATGATTTTGAATGTTTAAAACGGTTAAGAATATTGCATTTTGGCTTGTAAGTCTTAAACTTGGCTTATAAAAAACTTAGCTTAGTTCATATAAAGGGTAAATATCTGTGGAAAAATAAGTTTCCTCAAGATGTATTCCTGGAAAATCATTGGTTATTCTAACATATTTTCACTTGTTGTTGCTGAAAGCGATCAACACTTTACCACTAAAGGAGCTGCTTTTGAAAGTGCTGCTTCAGCACCTTTTAATTCGCTTGATGGACTTAGTCATGTAATTGAAATATCTAGATGGCATGGGGCAGAAGAAATTGAGAAGTACGAAATTGTAAAAACTATAGAAGCATCAGATTCTGGTTACTCCTCAGAAGGATCAGATGTACCCTATTGATAACTGTGACATTATTTTGTGTGCGTACTATGTAATTGAAGTTTTTTATTGTATGTGTGTGTTTGTATTTTGTGTTGTTACTGTATTTTAATTAAAAAATTTTTATAAAATAAAAAAGAAAGCAATAATGCACCTACATTAATCAATTGTATTTCACTTAGTTGTTGAGGTTTCATACATTTAAGTCGGTTGATATTTTAAAAAAGTATGAGTCATACTGTTTAACTAGTTTTAATTTGTTAAGGGCTAAAATCATGAGTCATTGTCTGTCACGCCTACGCAACCAGTTATCGAATGAATTTTTCCGCCTAAATTTAAAAAACCTAGCTAAAGAAAACCAGTTTAAGCCAGTAATGACATGATTTTTCCCGCCAAAATGATTATCTAAAGACAACCAGTTTTAACCAGTTATGACATGATTTTCCCGCCAAAACTCAAAAATACTTAGCTAAAGTAAACCAGTTTGAACCAGTTTCACACCAAATTTTAAAAAATACATAGCTAACGAAAACCAGTTTAAGCCAATAATGACATGACTTTTCCCGCCAAAAATTTAAAATGCTTAGCATTGAAACTGGTTATGACTGGTTAATACATTCAATTCACATATAAACAGCTTCAAGACACTAACCATTCAGTCGTGTAGTGAGCATAGGTAGCGCAAAGTGACAACATCAAAGTGGAAATTAAGCTTCTATAAACAATCAAAATTTGCCAACATCAAACTGAAAGTTACGGTACACCTAGGATTAGTCCCTAACAAATAAAGATTAAGTACACTCCACCCCTAACAAAAGAAGTTAAATCCAACCCCAACATAAAAAGGATTAAGCAAATCCATCCCCAACATAAAAAGGATTAAGTAAATCCATCCCCAACATTTTTTGAATTAAGTACACTCCATCCTCAACTAAAGCAAACCCAACCCAAACATAAAAGGGATTAAGTAATTCCAACCCCAACATAAAAAGGCTTAGGTATTTCAAACCCCAACATAAAAGGGATTAAGTACTTTCATGCCCAACATAAAAGGGATTCAGTAATTCCAACCCCAACAAAAAAGGGATTAAGTATACTCCATCCCCAACATAAAAAGGATTAAGTAAATGCATCCCCAACATTTTTTGAATTAAGTACACTCCATCCCCAACTAAGGTATTTCAAACCCCAACATAAAAAGGCTTAGGTATTTCAAACCCCAACATAAAAAGGGATTAAGTACTTTCATGCCCAACATAAAAGGGATTCAGTAATTCCAATCCCAACAAAAAAGGGATTAAGTATACTCCATCCCCAACATAAAAGGGATTAAGTACTTTCATGCCCAACATAAAAGGGATTAAGTAATTCCAACCCCAACATAAAAGGGATTAAGTACTTTCATGCCCAACATAAGAAGTACAATCCATCCCCAACATAAAAAGGATTAAGCAAATCCATCCCCAACATAAAAGGGACTAAGTAATTTCATCCCCAACATACATCGGATTAAGTATATACACTCCATCCCCAACAAACGGGGATTAAGGATGAACACGGATTAAGGATGAACACAGATTAAGGATAAACACGGATTAAGGATAAACATATACTCCATCCCCAACATAAAAGGGATTAAGTAATTCCAACCCCAACATAAAAGGGATTAAGTACTTTCATGCCCAACATAAGAAGTACAATCCATCCCCAACATAAAAAGGATTAAGCAAATCCATCCCCAACATAAAAGGGACTAAGTAATTTCATCCCCAACATACATCGGATTAAGTATATACACTCCATCCCCAACATACGGGGATTAAGGATGAACACGGATTAAGGATGAACACAGATTAAGGATAAACACGGATTAAGGATAAACATATACTCCATCCCCAACATAAAAGGGATTAAGTAATTCCAACCCCAACATAAAAGGGATTAAGTACTTTCATGCCCAACATAAGAAGTACAATCCATCCCCAACATAAAAGGGATTAAGTACTTTCATGCCCAACATAAGAAGTACAATCCATCCCCAACATAAAAAGGATTAAGCAAATCCATCCCCAACATAAAAGGGACTAAGTAATTTCATCCCCAACATACATCGGATTAAGTATATACACTCCATCCCCAACATACGGGGATTAAGGATGAACACGGATTAAGGATGAACACAGATTAAGGATAAACACGGATTAAGGATAAACATATACTCCATCCCCAACATAAAAGGGATTAAGTACTTTCATGCCCAACATAAAAGGGATTAAGTAATTCCAACCCCAACATAAAAGGGATTAAGTACTTTCATGCCCAACATAAAAGGGATTAAGTAATTCCAACCGCAACATAAAAGGGATTAAGTACTTTCATGCCCAACATAAGAAGTACAATCCATCCCCAACATAAAAAGGATTAAGCAAATCCATCCCCAACATAAAAGGGACTAAGTAATTTCATCCCCAACATACATCGGATTAAGTATATACACTCCATCCCCAACATACGGGGATTAAGGATGAACACGGATTAAGGATGAACACAGATTAAGGATAAACACGGATTAAGGATAAACACGGATTAGGGATAAACCCGGATTAAGGATAAACCCGGATTAACCCATCCCCAAAAAAACCGGCCCTGAAATGGGTACGCTATACTACTTTTGGCATTTTTGACCCCCAGAGGATTATTCGATTTTGCTAATTTTTTGATATGTTTTAGAGCTTATAAAGGCGTCTTAGATTCCGTTTTAACATTTACGGACGTGGGGGTTCCGGGTATAGTTGGGGGCAAAATGTGTTTTAGCGAAAATGGCATTTTTTGAAATAATGGCCAAAATCTTTGCATTTTTTGCAGTCTACAGCAAAAATAACTTCAGATTTGAATTTTTCAACTTATTTTACAGCTAGGACAATCTTTTTATCATCCAAACTTGCTTGGATAAAGTTTTGTAAAGAATTACAAAAGTTAACTCAGACATCGATTTTTCACTCGAAATGTCAATTTTTGAAAGGTCGTATTTCCCGCCAGGATCAATTTCGGGAGCTAAACCTTTGCGTACCTTAATAAGTTATGTGATACAATGTTTGGACAAAATTTGGGCCCGATCGGAGAAAGTCGATTTTTTCGACTGCGAAAACCTTCCTCGATTTGCTATGAGAACGTGTCTTAATTAACTTTTTGCGCGGCCGCCTCAGCGGCCGTGCATACTAAATTCAGTCAATGCACTGAAACTGAAAATGCATGTAAATCATGCTAAGTTTCAGTGCATTGAACTGCAATGCTGATATATCAGCTTGCCTGCTGATGCATCGATTGTGTGTGAATGTGTGTGTGTATGTGTGTGTGTGCGTGTGTGTTAATGTGGCTGCATGGACTGCAGGCAGATTAGACAATTGACAAGTGAACTGCATGAATTGTGTTGTCAGAATAGATATGAGCTATGTAGTTAACAGAAATGGCGAAATGCCATAATAACTACTTTTCTTCTACTGGTACTGGATGCAATACACACTAAAGTCTAATCAAAAATAATGAACCCTCAGACAAACTACTCGTTGTACTCTTGATGCTTGAAATTTGTTATTTTTGTAATTAAATCGCGTGTTTGTGGTTGGGTCGGGGTCCAGAACTTTTTGGTCAGACAAGAACAAAACCGTAAACACCGACACATTGACAAATATTCTGAACATGTATCAGCAGACTCGTCTTTGCGACGACCTTGTAAATGTAGTCAGCATCGACTAAATAGTTTGACATATGGTAATTGCTGTAGAATTGTAGGGGTTTTCGACATTTTTGTGCAGTCCGCGCTACATTTTACCGAAACGGTAAAATAATACTAACTGTCATCCTGTCAAAATATGTAAGCTCGTCAACAAAAGTGCTTGTTAAAACTTAATTTACAAACCTAATGCATCTTACGAACGTACAGACCACCGAATAACAAACCCTTAAGTAAAACCAAGAGCACATAATGGGAGTATGACACTCTTCCCATAGACCAGCTTGGCAGCACGGTAGATACGTTGCACATTAACGGCCGAAAATTTTCAAATAGGACCATTTCTACACGGGTCCTGCAAGCTACTCCAATAGTCAAATGCGCCGTGTAGCGCACCTGATTGGGCCCTGCAGTGTGCCCAACCGGGCGCGTATACACGAACGGTACTCGCACCGAAATGAGGCCCTTGTTCAAAGCCACCAGCCAATCACATTGGAGCTGCTTTTTAGCTCCGCCTACAACGTGAAATTACGGTAAACTTGCTTGTGGATGAAGCAAAATCTGATTGGCTGATGGCTTTGTTAAAAGGTCCCGTTTGGCAACGTTTTAAATTTAGAACGTGACAATTTTTGTACCTTGCAGTTGCAGGGCAATTTGGGTAAATTGCAGGACATGACGTTTTGACGCATATTCCCCATTTGGGCCCTAGTGCTCATTTTGGGACCATATTTGCCGCTCACGCACAATGCATCTATCGCGCTGCCAAGCTGGCCCATGGAAAGAATGTCATTCTCTTCCCATTACGTCTGTCTGTTGCTAAAACTTATAGCAATTGAACAGATTAGCATCCTACAGAAACAGAAAAAAACCAAGCAGCGGTTATAATGCTCATAAAACTTGCACTGTGACGTTAGAATCTTTGCAGTTGCTGCCACCATAACCATGTGGCCTCACAGTTCACAGGTCACATAAAAAAGTGAAAAACAACAAAGTTTTACTAAAACAACTTTATTCACAACTTTGTGTGTAAATATAAATAAATAGCAGAAGCATTACATGAAATATTATGAATTAAAAATACTGATTAAAATGTTAACTCCAGCCAAATTAAAAAACAAAAAATAGATACAAATTGTTGATAACAATATTAACAATAAGATAAAAATAAAAAATAAAACGTAGTTTATAACCATTATTTAAATTATTGAGACAAAAGAGATATCAATATTCAATATACAATATAGCACAAATTCACAAAAATACAAATCTCCTAACAACATGTTTATAGTTTATTTATACGTCTTTCTTGAAAAGTCGGACGCAAAATTAGTGACGTTATTATATATTGAACAGATTGAACTAATGTAAAAAATCGGTAAGTTTTGTAATAGATTCGCGAATACAACAATATTTTTCTTTTTCCTGTTGGTAAACTTGTTGTTGTTGACTTTTCGTGAATTTTCCAACTGAAGAAACATAGTTTTAACGTTGCACATATAAGGGTCGATTTATGTTTACAGCTGTTATATGTCCGTTCGCCGGCAAATCTTCGAAATAATCACGCTACTAATTGAGCATAACATCAGAATGTGGCGTAACTTTTTCGTAAATTTGCAGGCTGAACGGAGATACGGCTGCAAGCATGAATGGACACAAAACTAAATTAAAGTGTCGCAGTTAATTTAAATTGAGTCTGGCAGCAATTGCAGCAACCACTGCGGCCCCCTTCCCGCTACCGTCCACGGCGTGACAAAGAGACCACTGAAATAAATAAACAATAAAAACAAACAAAAAATAAACATAGAATTTGATGAAAGCTAAAAAAACCAACAATCCAGTCAAATAATTCATATTTACCCTAAAACTACATATAGAACATTAAGCTATTACCAAAAAAGTTAGTGAAACACTCAACTTCTGGTTCTAAACACTTAAAATACTTCAGTTTCAGATCAGAGTTAAGGTACATATGTATGTATATATATATATGTATGTATTAGGGCAAAAAAAGTCAACCCATTTTCATTTAAGTTAAAAGTTAAAGTTAAAGTAAAGGCCATTGCTTCAATTTAAGTTAAAGTTACAGTTAAAGTAAGGCTCAGGCATCAATTTAAGTTAAAGTTAAAGTAATCCGAAAATCAATGACTTTTATATAACTTTTTTAAAATAACTTTAATTAAAGTTAAAGTAAGGTTGTTTCAATTTAAATTAAAGTTACAGTTAAAGTAAGACCTCTACTCTAACTTTTTTGGAGTCAGAGTTAAAGTTAAAGTAAGACCCCTAACTTTTTTAATTTCAGTTAAAGTTAAAGTTTAACTTTTTTGCCCTAGTATGTACTATGTATCACTGACTTTTAGAAAAACGTTAGTGTTATCGTCGTCATTAGTGTCATACTTTTCCTCAATATACTTGTTTTTTTAATTCTGAAATCTACCTTGACATTAGGTGGCAGCATTTCCCGCAACTTTCTGATCAGCAATTCCTGGTACATCGGGTGTTTGTCATATAGCGTTCCGCCCAGTCCGATTTTCAACTCTTCAGGTTGCATGTGACTCAGTAGTCCTGTGATTCCTGAAACTACAGATGTGGAATGCATAAAGCCAGTCTTAAAACAGTCTAGTTAGACGCTAAAACTACATTACATTAAAAAATCTCGGTCAATAAATTGAATATGAAACTAACTAAAGTCAGACAAAAATAGTTGCATCACTTGAAAACGAAACATGTAATTTCGTTACAAAAATAAAAGATTCTGCCACTAAAGTAAGTAAATGGCGAATCTATTTTTTGTCAGACTTTGCCTAAAATGCTGTTGTTGGCAAAAATAATACAAAATCTTAGGGTGGATTTCACAAAGGTGGTTTTACTAAGCCATTGGTTTAGCTCAGTTGAAATTTTAGCAGAACTGAGACCTGCTGCGCTGCAGGTATGAAATTTCAGTTTCAACTGAGCTAAACCAATGGTTTAAGAAAATCTAAGAATTTCGTTACGAATCATTCGATATTTCGTAATGAAATTATGCGCTAATCATGCAAAACGTACGTAAAACCAATTGTTTAGTAAAACCACCTTTGTGAAATCCACCCTAAGATTCTCCCCATCGTTTCAAAAGTTCACTTGATTCTGTCAAAACACAACAACGCATTGGAGTCGATATACTGTGTACCTAAAAATGTCTAAAAAAATGTATTGTATTTTTCACAAAACCAACCACATTTTGTCATAAAATGTGACAAACGAACCGGCAGCCAAAACGGCAGCAGAACGTTCACTGATGACTAAACAGATATCATAAAGCGCCTTCCAGATTTCACTGGGGGATTCCTGCAGCTTGAGATCTCGCAAAACAGATTCCTGACTGGAATTGAGTTTTTCGGATGAGCCACTAAAACTAGAAACTAAATCGACCACTTCATCAAAAAAGATCTAACCAATAATAGAGATCAAGAGCACAGATGTACATTGGGGGTCTGGGGGGGCAACCCCCCCCCCCCCCCCCCCGAAGATTTGATATATCGGAACAAGCCCCCCTCCCTCAGGTTTGACCGGTCGGGACAAGCCCTCCTTGGTGCTGAACAAACTGTTTCCAGAAATTCAAAAATCGCCGCAGATAGCTGTAAAACGCTTCAAACCTCAAAAAGCGAAAAAATTGCTAAAAATATGCACATTTTACAAAATATTTCCATTTTTAGGCGAAAACTGAACAATTTTGCGTTTTTGTCAGATAAAGCCGCCGAAACATCGAAAGAAGCGCCCCTAAAATTTCGAAAATTCCGAGACAACCCCCCCCCCTAGACCGAGACCCCATGTACATACATGTATGATCAAGAGTACATAAGATCCTAATAGTAACAGTAAACTCTTGATACAAAAAATCAAGGGTTCATTCGTACTCTAGCTGTCTTGATGTATATAAAATTGTGAAAAAAGCCCGCCAACTATGCATAGTGAGCGTCATTCTGTGTAATTTTCTAGCAAGCAGCCGGATTGTGCATCAACATAAATTTCTACTCAATAAACAAACAAACAAACAAACAAATAAACAAACAGCAGGAAATTACAAGTTTAAACCAACTACAATATTACATTCATTATCGAATATCTACATGAATAATCTGATTTTCACTTGTAAACAAGCGCAAAAACGGTGATACTGTATTTTTGTACTTTCGTGCAACCTACCATAATTTGCAGCTTCAATGACACAGAACTGTCCATTCATACCTACAGCCATATCTTCGTGCAGTCAGTAAATTTACGAAATAATCACAATACTAGCTGATCTTATGGACGATTGGTGGCGTGATTATTTCGTAATTTTGCCGGCTGAGCGGAGATACAGCTGATTAGGTATAGTAAGACTGCCTTTATGCATTTCACCCAAGGTTTATCAATCAATACCTGAGCACTAATGATACATTTTTGGCGGGAAATGTGCCTTCTGTTTGCAACAAGCCAACGGTATCCAATGGCAACCGTAGAATGCCATTATCGTTAGCTTTCAGCAGCAATCGTCTTACAATCTCGCCCAGATGCAGTCCTGAGATGATTTTATCTTGACTGCAACAAATAATAGAATAATGATTGCAATTGGGGTCGATTCATACTTATAGCCGTGCGTCTGTTTAGTTAGCCAGATTTGCGAGAAAACAGGCTACGATTGCTATATTGGTGCTATATGTTCGCATTTTGCGAATTTAGCTAAGCAAAAATAATATAGCAAGCATAAATACAGCCATTACGCCTTGCACGGTTCTCCTTAAAGCCCGCTTTATACTCGTCCTTATCCACGATGACTATATTCGAAAGAAATTTTTTAGCCAAGCCAATATAGAAATCTACCAGTCAATTGCTAAAAAAACTGCAAAACTGATTCAGAAAGTTAGCACAGGCCTGAATCCAAAAGTCAAGTAGCCTAGATCGGTAATTGTGGCCTGTGGGATTCGTATAAAAGTTATTTCATAGTGTAATACGGATGTTATCTTTCCTTAGCTTGAATAAACTATTTTTGAAGCAATCCTAATTAAAGGCTCAAGTTCTTTTTGTAAATTTCATTTTCCGATTTACATCCGATCGATCTAATCTTTCATACACTAAATTTACTAAGACTATAATTTCTGCATACGTTTGTTTTCCCGGATGTACGGAAGCCAAATCCAAATCGCGGTCTATGTCAGTCCGAATATGATCTAATTGTCCGTCATTTCCGAACTCCTCCCATTCCGTATCAATTATCATCTAAATGAAAAGAAACTAGAGGGCAAAAGGTAACAAATCCGTATAGTAGGCAGAAACTTTATTGGCGGAATGCATAAAGTCAGCCTGAGCTAAACGCAGTCTAAGGGTAACATTACGCTATAAATATGGCATAGTATCGTTCTAGGAAAGAAAATATACTAGCTGTTCTAGCTAGAGTATGTATATACCTCCCATCTCAGGTTTCGTATTCTAAAAATTACCTGATTGTAAAGTTAGGCTGCCCTTACTTAGAAGGAAAGTAAATTCTGCAGGTAAAGGTAAAGGTAAAAGTAAAGGTAAAGGTAAAGAAATTTATTGACCCGAATCTTAAAGGTAACCTTAGCTGTCACATTGGTTTCAGGCATTACCTAAGGGCCAATTCCTAAAATGGATTAAACGGATTAGATTAAAATTTGTTTTGCCAATAACTCATGACATAGTTTACGACCTTATACGAAATTTGGGATAGCAATTATTTGTAGCACCTCCTGCTTGTGCAAAAAATTTTTTAAGTCTACCTCAACATCGAGATAAGTTATTAGGCAGACAAATTTTAATCCCCCCCTTAAGGGCCCAATCCTGGAGGATCATGATCGCCGCTGCCTGTAACCATGCTCCGCCAACTCTTCCGATCCTGCGCCGCTTCATACCATCTGCCCCTCGTCCCCGGTGGTAGGGAGGCCCATGCCCGGTCGCGCCAGCGTAGGTTTGGGCGCCCACGAGGTCTAATGCCCCCTGGCACCCGGGAGAAGAGGACACGCTTAGGGACCCGGTCATCAGTCAGCCGCGCTACATGGTCTAGCCAGCGTAGTCTTGCTCGCTCGACATAAGTTGTTATAGGGATCGATTGGGCCATGTCGTAAAGGTCGACATTGCGAACACGTTGCAGCCTGGAGATTCCAATTATAGACCTCAAACAGTTGTTATAGAACGTGCTTAGGCGGGACATATCCTGGGCCGTGGGGACCCAAGTCTCACAACCATATATTAGGGCTGGGACAACGGATGCGAGGTATAGTTTGAGCTTCGTGTGCGTGTGCAACAGTTTGTCCTTAAAGATGGACTTTAGGCGGCTGAAGACGGCACCGGCCACCTGAAGCCGATGTGAGATTTCGGGGCCAAGATCACCATTCGCTGTTACAACGCTCCCCAGGTAGTTAAAAGTGGTCACTTCCTCGAGCTGTTCACCACGGATAGAGACAACGCATTGTGCCCCTGCTGAAGCCATGACTTTTGTTTTCGGTATGTTGATTTCCAGGCCAAAAGCTGAGGCAGCATGAGTGAAGGCATCAAGCGCAGTTTGAAGATCAACAGCTGATTCGGCCATAATACAGGAATCGTCGGCGAATAGCAGTGCCGAAAGATCAAAGTCGTCAGTGCCACGTCGGAAGTTTCTGTCCCAGTGCAGCAGGCTACTATCAATGCGATATTGCAGGCGGACGCGGACGCCACATTCTTGCAAGTAGGCCCTTACGGTTGAAAAGGGCTGGCGCAAGTACACAGCCTTGGCGGACGCCGGTGGTGACGTCAAACCAGTCCGTACATTCGCCGTTAATCTTGACTGAACACCGGGTGCCCACATGTAGAGTGGCCGTAAGACCCACAAGCTTCGCTGGCACTCCGTAATGGGTCAGCACTTTCCAGACAGTATTTCGATCAACGCTGTCGAACGCCTTCCGCAGGTCGATAAAAGCAACATGCAGCGGGAGGCGGACCTCATGAAAATGCTCTTCTAACTGGCGCAGAACGAAATTTTGGTCGGTGCAGCTCCTGTTTTTTCGGAAGGCACACTGGAATTCCCCGAGGTTGTCATCAAGTACTGACTGGATTCGGCGCAGTAGGATAAAGGCGAAAACTTTGCCCGGAATTGACAGCAGCAAAATACCACGGTAGTTGTCGCAGATAGATGGATCACCCTTTTTGTGCAGAATTGTGATTATAGCGTTTCGCCAGTCGCCCGGGCATGAGTCGCTGACCCAACATGCTGTGATTACACGGAAGACCCATTCAATGGCGACCTGGCCGCCGGCTCGCAGAAGCTCAGCAGTTATGCGACATGGACTGGTCCAGGAGCCTTTCGGGATTTCATGCTGTTGATGGCCACAGTTATCTCGTCAAGTGTTGGTAGGCCGATGGTAATCCGAGCTGTCGTAGCCGCTGGTGCGGTATGATCAGAAACAAAGTCTTCGTCGAGTGTCCGTTGAATGTTGAGTAGGTCCTGAAAATGCTCTTTCCACCGTTGCATTTTTTCAGCCTTGGTGGTAAGAGGCGTGCCCTGCCGGTTCCGTAATGCATTTTAATTTTAAATTTAATTGAATAAATTTTAATCTAATCCGTTTAATTCATTTTAGGAATTGGCCCTAAGAATACAACGTTACCTTCACTTTACCAGTGTGTAAGGATAGCCTAACTTCACCCATGGGCAATTTGAGAATACGGCCCCCTCCAGGGATTAACCGGATTAGATTAAAATTTATTTTGCCACTAACTCGATACGTCATCGAGCAAACAAATTTTAATCCAGTTCGTTTAATCCATTTTGGTACTTAGAGATCTCCAGAAAAACTCTAAATAATTTTAAAATCAAACTCATGTCAATTTTATGTCACTAACAAGCGAAAACGATTAAGATTTATCAATCTCAAATGAATGGTTGAAAATGGTAATTATCTGTTAGTATTTCATGCAACAAGAACAGAGAAAATGTCACAGCAACTCTACTTATCAAAAGCACTGACTATTATTGAGCATGCTGTGCCATGGAAATTTGTCTAAAAAAACTTTCTATATATTTTATTGAAATATAAAGTCCATATAATTAACTGGAATATAAATCCTTAATTCGTTCATAGTATTTCCGTTTTTCGCTTTCCTAAAGTCCTTAGTTGGTGACAAGACAACTTAGTTATCTACTATAGTGATTAGTGACCTATAGAATCATCTTCTACCTGTTTATACGGATATCCTTTTAGTTTTGTTATCTTCCTGGTATCTTCCAAATAGGCGGCGTTGCAACCGGTTGCTAAAAGACAAACAAATTTCAAAACTATTAAAACATTGATTCATTTAGCATAAATTTTCGTACAAAACGTCAAGTTAGATTTCTAGAGATTTGTAATGAATTTATACGAAAATTTGTAACGAATCGCCTGATTTTGTCCATACAATTGTTACAATTGTAGGATCTGCAGAACACAGCAACAAACCGCAAGTTATATAAAGCAGGGTTCGACCCAAGGGGGAATACCCAAAAATGTCTGAGCTGCCACATGTCCGTGCAAGTGCATACATGTAAAAGGGGGGATTGGGAGGATCCCCACAAAATCGAGAAGCCAGGGGAGTCCCAGAAATTTGGTCAAAATGCATGAAAATTGCGCTTTTTACAAAAATTGGGCAGAATTTTGCAAAGTTTAAGGTACTTTTATCAATCAGGGGGGAAGGTCCAAACTCCCTAACTGTGACGTAGAGCCCCCCTAAAATTTTGACCCCGCCACATCTGTGTGTTATTAAAAAATAGCGAAAATCGAGCTTCAGCCGAATTGAGACAAGCTCATTTTTCTCACCCACGACAATTCCCACAGTACACTTTGGACCATGATCGAATGCCGCCGATGCCAACAACCCAACTGTGTCGTTCATAATGGCAACCACGCGGACTTTGATTTTCTGAAAAAATAGTTTGAATAAAGAACACCAACTACTAAAAAGTATGTATGAAATTCGTTGCCGAAAACAAGAATGACTTGAACGAATTTCAGCAAACTTGTGTTGAACGTCATATGTGTTTAAAAGCGGATTTGAAGTCAGAAAGCGTCCAATTACGAACACCTCCAAATTTAAGCGGTACAACAGCACCCTGAAAAAATAACGGGTGCTCTCATAATATTGGAAGCAAAAACGCTGCATAAGAACACCGTGCTCTTGGTAACTGAGCAGATAACATCGGCAAATTCGCGCTACGCTGACAAAAAGTGTCTAAATACACACACGCAAGCTAGCGGAAATCCCGGGGCGAGCCAAAGTTTCCTAAAACGAACAGTGGTCACTAAGAGTAATGGGTTCCTATTAGGCGACCATGTACTAGATTTATAACAATTCTGTTTACATGCGTTCATATTACATAAGAAACCCATCAAAATTTTCTACCACATGGCTATATTTGGAAAATAGTCGGTGAGAAAGCTTCAAAACAGAAATCAAAACAAGTCAGAAGTGTTCCTAATACGAAACTGTTCGTAATTGGGCTTTTTTTGATGAAATTAATTTTGGGTCTCCGCCAACAGAGGCTTAAAAGTCATTACCACTTCGAAATTTTTTGCAACCTCACTTCCTATCACCAATTTGAATTCTTCCACCTTCCGACTAAAAGTTTCCTTGGCTTAATGTTTACTTTGGGAAGCAAACTGAACTCGTGCCTTCAATTAGTTCTGATTGTTATCCATATAGATTTTACTGCATTCCTGCGTAATGAGTAAAAACCAATGGTGGCAATTGTAATGAGGAAAAACCCGTATATAGCTGGATCAACATGCTAGTATGAGCAACAAAAGACTGAGTAAGAATATTTTCAAAAAGGCTTCTGGCCTTATCCGAAAATGGATTAAACGGATTTGATTCAAATTTTTAAACTTAATAACCCAACAACGGATAATCGTAAAGTTCTGAAATGTGGTTCTTTCCAGAATAAGATAAATCATTATCTATATAATCCGCTAAATTCAATTTTGGATTAGACCTTATCATTGTCGTTTTTGAGGAAAAATAAATGCTAAGTTGAACCAATCAAAATGCATTTCTATTGGTAATAAATTTAATTTAGATGGGCAGAATTTTTATTTCTGATTTTCTTCTAAAATTTCGACCATTTTTGTCTTAAGAGTTGAAAACTAATCGAACAAAAAAGATTCAATATCATTTTCATGTTATATTATCAAGCATTTTCTTCATGCAGTCTTCAGCGAAATTGTCTTTTTTACATTTTTTAATAAAGATAACAACTGATGTTACAAGCGATTACGGTAGATGTTTGTGTCTGTCGGAATTTCGTCATTTTGCAGACTTATTCCAAAGTTCTTCTTGTTAACAGATCTTACTGACGAAATACGTTTTTCTGAAAACAATTCTCAATTATTCTGTCACGAACATAGCAGTTTCAAGACTAGTTTTATTGGTTTCACCTGCATTACTGCACGATGAGCTTTTTCAGGCAGTTAACGGCATTTTGTAGGGATTTCTAGAACATAAAATACAAACTTATATCTTGCCAATTCATTATTCCGAAAATAGGCCCAGACTAGCCTTTGCTAAGTCTCGTAAATTCGAAAACTATTCTTCTAAAACGGTAAATCCGCCCATCCTGTGCATTCTATGGAACTCAACCGCTCAAATATCACCACTCCGGTCGTGGGACCAGAACCGTGGGAAGATTTTTTGGCTGGCGCCATTATGGCTATCACTGGTCTGTCTGGAATGCTGGTATATTCCATGTTTATTATCGTCGTTATCATGGTCAAGGAGTATCGCACGAATGCTTATCACAAGTTGGCCGCCACTTTGGGTTGTCTCGACATGATCTGTCTATTCGGAATGACCTTCTATTGCGTGCCCTCCATTATTTTACGGACAGACGGAGGTCACTGGCTCAACGTGTCTTTCGGAAGTTCCTTGATTTTCAGCTGGTATACGGGACTGCCGATAATTTGTGCTCTGGCCTTCAATCGCTATTACTGCGTTTGTCGACGCCAGGATTACAAAGAAGCCTTTAGCGATCGACGAATCTACATTGTGTTCACGGTTGCCCTGTGTCTAGGCATAGTCTATCTAGTCCTACCCTTGTTAGACTGCTGCAACTTCAAGTTCTACCCAACGGAATATGGCTGGGGCTGGAATCTGGAACATATGGGTGGCTTCATCATCAACTATTTGGAACTATCACTCACTTGTCTGGTGGTACTGATAGCAACTCTACTAAATGCCAAAGTTTTTATCACTTATCGAAAGATGCACAAGGACATATCGAATGATTCTGACGCCGACGCCAAAGCCGAAGCCGTCAGACGCGAACGTGAATTCAAGTTATTTGTCCAGTTTTTCATCATCATTTCTTGGATGACACTTTTTGATGCCGTTTTCGTCATAGCGCCCTTTGTGACGCCATCAAAATGGTTTTTCCTCTTCATCACTTGGATGTGGATCGTTCACTGTTCCATCAATGGTTGGGTGTACATTTTGATGAATAAGAATATGCGCAAACGGGCTGTGGCTATTTTCTGTGGCGCAGGGGTCAAAGAAGATGAGAAGACAGAACACACCAAGAGTACAGCCACTGCAATGCGTGACGGTCAGCGTCGCGTATCCAGCGTCGTAGCGAACTTGCCCAACCGTCCACCGTTAACGATGGTCAAAACGGCTTTTTGAGTTAACTGGGGAACAAAATGGAGGGGGCTAAAAGTTGAAGAGAATTCGCAATGGGGTGGGTTGAACTCAGATTGGGTCGAAAATTTTGGTGTAAATATTAGCATTGCTAACAGAAATCAGCAATGTCGAAAGGAGTTTATGCAGTCACTTCACCAGAAGTCTATTCATTCTGGTCGGGTCGAAATATTGACCAGATGTGAACTCTACTAAAGAGCTAACGCGTCCTGAACACAAGGTGAGAGATAAGTGTTTAAGGAATTTTTTAATTTTACAATCTATGTAATTTCATTCCAAACAAGTGTCTCAGACTCTGAACTTAAACCCCTTTCGAGAGTTCGCACAAAGTCCCGATAGCTTTCCAGCCCCCACCCCCAAATTTACAAGGGAAGAGAGATTCGTGGAAAGGGGTCAATTCCTCAAAAGTGGACCCAATCCCAAAACAAATCTATGTTACCTTGTCAATTCTCAAACCTCATAAAGACGCGGGGTTGCAGCTGTGTCAATTTGAGCTGCAGAAAAAGAGAATCAGACAGATATAGTGAGGAAACAATTAGAGGGGGGGAGGGAGATTAATCGCCCCGCCCCATGCCCGTAAACGGCAACAACCACCTTACATACAAAGCAAAGCAATTAGATGTCATCTCAGACGACTTTGGCTGTATCCTTCTAAAGCCTGTTTCACACGATGGAGAAAACGCATGTGGTGCCCCTTGGGGTGCCACATGACGCCCCATGGGGTGCCACGTGGGGCGTCACGTGGAACCGTGTGACACCCTATGTGGTGCCACATGGGGCGCCCAGGCCCAACGTGGGGATTCCCCACGTTTTTCCCCATCGTGTGAAACAGGCTTAAAGTCAACACCAATCAATTATTATAAAAATGCCCTTCACAGAAGGGCAGCAATGTTAGTAGAATAGGAAAGCGGAAAAATGCTAATATGCTTGTTAAACACCCGGGACAAGTTTTGCCGCCGAATAGGAAAACGCAGCTTGTTAAATGAAGCGGACAAGAGTTGTGTCAGAATAGGAAAACGCAGCTTTTTAAATGAAACGGACAAGACTTGCGTCAGAATAGCAATCGCCCTGCGACACGTCAGTGCTTTCTGCACCCTATTCGCGCGAAAAACTAGGAAAAGCATTCTTGACGCTTACTCTCACATATTCACATGTCAGGACTTGTAGTGTAAAGTAGAAATACAGTTACTTAATTTAAATTTCTTCACATATTACATACATATACGAATGACATATTTTAAATAAACATTTCACAGAGTGTACATACTAATATTCAACACGAAGCTTAGTCTACTTAAATGTTTATGATGATTAAACACATGTACGTATAACGTATGTGTAAAAATCAAAACGAATGACCGCTATGACCGATTAATGATTCTTGTGAATGTACGACTCATTACAAGAATGGTTATTCCGGTCATGGCTTGCCTTTGTAAAAAACATCAAGAACCAGCTATGTATACTATACTTTTCCGGCAACAGAGCAGCTCATGATAATGGCTGATTAGTTCGCGCGAATAGGGTGCAGAAAGCACTGACGTGTCGCAGGGCGATTGCTATTCTGACGCAAGTCTTGTCCGTTTCATTTAAAAAGCTGCGTTTTCCTATTCTGACACAACTCTTGTCCGCTTCATTTAACAAGCTGCGTTTTCCTATTCGGCGGCAAAACTTGTCCCGGGTGTTTAACAAGCATATTAGCATTTTTCCGCTTTCCTATTCTACTAACATTGCTGCCCTTCTGTGAAGGGCATTTTTATAATAATCCTATCCATTTTTCCGCTTGAGAGATTCAGCTTCAAATCATGAAAATGTTTTCACCGGTATCACAGGGGGGGGGTTTGCACAAGTTCTGGTTATTACGTAAATCTGGCAACAAAACAAATAGCACGCTGTAATGCACAGTAAATATATGGGTTTATATTCGAATACAAGACGACAGGAGTGGCTTTATATTCAAATACAAGACGACAGGAGTCCATCTATAACTGTTTTGGCTACACTGCTCGATTTTTTAGAAGAAAACAATTGTTTTTCCTCACAACAACGTTATATTCACGTTCAGCACCTCAAATTACCCTTTTTCACAGTTTTTCAACAAAACTAAGAAAATTCAAAAATTTGGTCAGTTTGACATTCTGGCACGTTTGACATTCTGGCACAAGATTGCCTAGGTGGAACAGTTCTTACGACGCAGACCAAACAGTATCAACTGACACGCCTGGCCTGTATATCAAGTTGCAATAGAAAAACAGAACAAGCCGTTATCCCTTAAAGCGTTATACATTGATGAAATCATGAAAAATTATCTTTTCAACGGTATCACAGGGTGGTACACCAGTTCTGGCTACAACGCTATAAATGCGGCAACAAAACAAATAACACGATGCAATGCACAGTATATGGGCTAATATTCGAATACAAGACGACAAGCCTCCATCTATTACCGTTTTGGCTACACTGCCAACATATTTACTGTCTAGTACACACAACCGTAGTTGACAAATGAGCACTATTTTGGATGAAAACAATAGTTTTTCGTCAAAATAACGTTATATTCCCGTTCAGCAGCTCAAATTAACCTTTTCCACAGTTTTTCAACAAAAATGACAAAATTCAAAAATTTGGTCAAATTGACCATTTTGGCACTTTGCCAGGGTTGCCAAATGGGAACAGCGCACATGACGCGGACCAAACAATATCCACGGACACCCCTGCGCCTGTATATTAAGATGCACTAGAAATACAGACCGAGCGGTTATCCATAAAAGCGTTATACGTTGACAAAGTCATGAAAAACCATGTTTCCAAGGGTGTCAGAGGGGGGTGCACCAGTTCTGGCTACTAGGTAAATCTGAGAGCAAAACTAATATCACACTGAAATGCACAGTATATGGGTTTATATTCGCATACAAAACGACAGGCCTCCATCTATAACGGTTTTGGCTGTACTGCCCATGGGTAGCCTAACCCCCTAATACACGTAAAATACCTTCCGGACCCCCTCCCTAGGCCTACAGTGACACGATCGACTCCAAAAGGGGAGACGCACTACAACCCTACTACACTACCATGCATACAAGAGATCAGACTTGGGCTGTTTGCGTGACTTCTCAAAAGCTGGCGCCATTGAATTTTTGACTTTGCCATTTTTCGAGGCCCAAAAAAGGGCTTTTCCCCCTCTCAGCAGAGCCAAAACGGCAAAAGCTCAGAATAAAATCCTTATGATGACACTATTGCCGACCAAAACAAATGTAAAAAACATAAAAAAGTACCTCGCCAATAAGGATTTCTTGAGTTATGGCGCCGGGAAAAAAAAAAAAAGACGGAAAAATCCGAGTTTGCGGGAGGCGATTTTTCATATCTCGGGTAATACCCAACCGATTTGCCTGAAATTTCGCCAGCATGTACCCCTCTCCCAGGCACGTGCACACACCAAATTAAAACCAGTTTGCTTGCATAAATTTTTAGTTATTAAAAAAATTAATTTTGAAATTCTGCAATGTGGAGTGTCGTTCCTATTCTAGGGTTAGGCGCTATCGCGCCTACCCTGATAAGTCACTGTAGAGTTCTGCCACTAGCAAATTTTCCGGGCCGGGCCCAGAGCCGGGCCCATTTCTAAAAAATCTCGCCGGGCAGGGCCCGGCCCGCGGCCCGCTACAGGCCCGGGCAGAACTCTAAGTCACTGTATATAAACTCCGTAACTGCTTCGTATTACTCCTTCATGCATAAATGAATTTGTTTTTGTGATATTCTAGTAGTGTATTTTACTTATTTAGATGTTTAGTAAACATCTATAAAATGTATTAGTCTTTTAATTATTTTGATTGTTAATAAACATCTGTATAGTCCATACCTTTAAATTACCTGTACTGTACCTGTATTCCTTTAAAGCATACATATAAAGCCTGTTTCGCACGAGGTGGATTTTCAAGGGGACTCTCCCCACGGGGATCCCCGTGGGAGTCCCCACGGGGATCCCCGAGGGGACGCAAGGGGAACGAAGGGGATTCTCTTGGGGACGCATGTGGATCCCCTCGGGGATCCCCATGGGGATCCCTTTGGGGAAAGCCGTTCACACGAGGCAGATTCGCGCGGGGATTCAAAAATGCCTTCCCAGTATCTATATAGTATTGTTACGGTAGTTGCATATTGATTTTTTGACTATTCTAATCCCCGCAATTCTAATCTAAGTGGCACAGTATTAATTATACATATTTGATAAGATAGGTTATACCTACCTGGCTACCTATCTACATATTGTACATCTTAACTAATATTTTAAATTTTTATATTCCATTTTTTATTTTTTTATTTTAACACAGTATTGGTACAAAGTCCATATGTATACGTATTGCATAAGCACAGTAACGTGTATGTATAAAAATAGTAATAATGGCCCGAGAAAACTGTAATAACTGAAAATTCAAGCATCGTGTGAAATTTTGTGACTCACTGATATCCTATTTGATTGGCCACTGCATGTGGATCCCCTTGAAAAAACGTTCGGAGAGCGATAAGCAAAATTCCCCATGGGGATCCCCTCGGGGATCCCCCTGCGTCCCCACGCGTCCCCATGCGTCCCCACGGAGATCCCCATGCGGATCCACCTGCGTTCCCACGCTTTCTCGTGCGTTTCCAAGGGGATCCCCATGGGGATCCCCTTGGGGACGCCTGGGGACGCAAGGGGATCCCCAGTGGGATCCCCTTGGGGACGCCTGGGGACGCAAGGGGATCCCCAGTGGGATTCCCCTGGGGATCCCCTTGAAAATCCACCCCGTGTGAAACAGGCTTAACGGGGTCAAAATTTTGAGGGGGCCTCTGCGGCCTAACTTTGGGGACCCTCCCAACCTTTAATCGACCAAAATTACTTTCAATTTTGGGAGATTTCGTCAAATTTTCTCAAAAAAGTGTTTTTTTACTAAATTTAGCCCAAATTTTTGGGACCCTCTCCCGGCCCCTCGATTTTGGGGGTCTCCCCCATCCCCTTCCCATACATTTATGTTTTAAAGAATTCTTATATGAAAAAAATAAACTTAAAAGGCAGAGCAACTCAGCTTATAAAAACATAAAAGAAACTTTTTTCAAAGAACAAAAAAGCAACCATGTGTGTGTCAAAAAGCGAAATGGTAAAAAATGAAAAACGTACGTGACCTAATTTCTGACCAAAAAATGCTATACCTGGAGACAAAAAGAAACACGCGTTTTCTTTCCAAAAAACAATTACAACCATCAAGAGTACAGTGAGTATATAACCGTTACCCCATTCCGATCAATAGCCTCTTGTAGCAGGGCGACCACGTCTTGACCTATGACCCCAGTGGAGCTGAACTCTTTGGTCCACCAGAGGAGTTTGGAGCTTTTGATGCCCGTCTGGTCGCAGGGGTAGGAGAAGACAAAGCCAAGGGGCAGATCAGCGTCTTGCAAATTCTTGGGCACCAGAAAAGCCCCCAGACAATCCACCACAAAATTGAACAGCTGAAATAAAAATGAAAATAAAAATAAAATGAAATAATAAAAGGTGAAATAAAAAATAAATTTATTTCTCACTGACATCATGCAGCCGTACTTAAATCGTCACGCAGTATTTGTAACACCTTCCGCTAGTTTATAATTCATAAATAAGTATATCATTAACAGAAGGAATTAAGTACACATATGATAATCTATTCTGCTAAATGCAATTTTAACAACTGACCATCAGTACCGGTGTCCGGTCCAATCTCTACTAAGCCTACATACTATGCCATGATTCATCCTTAAGGCCGGTTCACACGAGGCAACGCGCAGGCAACGCGGTTTTTAGGCAATATGCAAGCAACGTGCGTTGCTTGGAAGTTGCTTGCAAAAATACGTTCAAGCAAAAGCAACCGATCATCTGGCAACCTACAGGCAACAGCCAATCAAATTTGAGCGCGCCTAAATTTCAAACTGGCAGTTGTTTCTGTACTAAATGTATGCATTATCACTTTTTAGTGCATAATTACATATGTCTCGGCTCGACAGAAGGTCCGAGTTTGAAAAAAATGGGACACAGATTGGCCTATGCGAGGACATCATCATTCACACGATATTCGGTGCTCAAGATAAAACCGAATCAACCGTTTTTAGTTTTATTCAGGTCTGATCATTGTATTGTATAGTATAGAAACGCCATATAACGAACAGAAACCTTTTAAACGCGCAATTGAAAAAATTAAAACTAGTTTTAGGTCTTTTCCGTTATGAGAAAACAAGCTCTAGCGAGAATACATATATACTAAAATCTGATTGGCTGTTGCCGGTCCACCGCTGTTGCCTGCACGTTGCCTGAAAATGTCGCGCACGTCGCTATTGAAAAATGTTGGTTGCCTGCAAATCGCCTGCGCGTGCGTTCCCAGAGGCGATTTCCAAGCAACGCGCATTACTTGTGCGTTGCCTGGTAGTTGGTTGCTTGAAAATCGCCTGCAAATTACCTCGTGTGAACCGGCCTTCACGACCGTTCACCCTATAAAATTACGAAATAATCACGAAACCAACCATTCAAGTAATAATACACCGTTCGTCACTTTTCGCAAAGGATAAAGCTCGTCGTACGCCGACTTAAGAGGGGACATTTTTTTTGCATAGTACTGTTTGTAGTTCGTACGAATGACTGTTCACCTGCTCGGCATTTCCAGTTCTGGCGTCTGGAGTGACCGTGAAGGTCTCCCGCAGGTTTTGCACTTCTTTGCCGTTCGAGTCCAATTCCAGCAACAAGATGCTGAGATTCGTGCCCCCGAGGTCCATGGCCAAAAATTTGCCATTTTCTGCAAATAATCAAGACGCATATTCAACACTGACTAATCTGAAATCTGAAGGTATTGAAATTTGGTGTTTAACTTTAGACTCTGTCTAAAACGTTCTTTTAGAATGAAATAGAACATCGCATTGAAACATTCTATACATATTTTGTACATAACGAATAATCTACACATAATAGGAATATACGTAATGTGCAATACAGATTTGCTGGCACACATATGCGTACTTACACAGTCTTATCACTGAGCGTTGAAAATTGCTCGGCTGCTGAGAAATTACGTCATCTGCCCAGTAACAAACGAATGAGAGTATTAGCAAACTTATCTCACAAGATTCCGTGGTGTAGCGGTTATCACGTCTGCCTAACACGCAGAAGGTCCCCGGTTCGATCCCGGGCGGAATCAACTATTTTGTTTTTTACATCGTAAAATCCAGCCCCACTCCCCAAGTAGGTAAATCCCAGCCCCAACTGCGTAATTTACAGCCCCAAATGAAAGAAATTGTTGACTGTTAAAATTTAAATAAATTTTGCACGTTTGGTTGATACTGGGGCTGACTTTACATGCCTTTTCGAAAGCCATATGGCATAAAACTGAATACACCGTTGAAAAAATAAGGCAGAGCCAAAAAGTTTCCCGTGCCGGGAATCGAACCCGGGCCGTGCGGGTGAGAGCCGCAAATCCTAACCACTAGACCACACGGGACCTGACTTCTTGCGATTAATTCTTTTCTATAACGCTCTGCAAACAAAGTTTGCAGTGTTGGGCGGCTGTTGCACAAATTTGCTATACTGCGCTTGCTATATTTTGGCAACAAAGGCTAGTACTCACAAGTTCACAACCTCAAACACTAACACGAAAATTTTTCAAAGAAAACTTCTACATATGTTTGTGACCAAATTAATTTAAATGAGTCAGCAGTCTACACCAAACACAACTTCAGGGGTCGTATTCTCAGAGTTACCTATGGGTACAGTAAGGCTATCCGTACCCACTAGTATATAAACTTGAGGGTAAACGTGGACCGTTGAGTTTAAAAATTTGTCAGTTTATCAGTAGCTGTAAACCAAGTTAAACATATTTTTGACCCAAAAATACGAAATTATCACGTGACAATCTGATTTTGTAACACTATTAGCAGAGTGATTATTTTGCAATTTTGCTGGCTGAACGGACATACGGCTGTAAGTATGAATCGACCCTTACCCGTGCCATTGGGCAGCTCAGGCACAAATGAGGGGAGCATAGCAACGCAGGCATTTTGCGACGGTCCCTCGCTGAGACCCCGGGATAGCTCCTTCTGGTACGAACTGACTATTTGGCCCAGCTGGGCCCGAGAGAGACGGTATGGCGCTAATAAACCCTCCATTTCAGCTAAGAATCACAAAAAAAGGAAAGCTGTTAAATTTGACCAAAAGTTGCTGGACCCTGAGACAAAACCCATCAAATATGCGATTTCAGTATAAGAAAAACTAGTTTCAGTCACTAAGGAATCATTCCTTCATCGAGTAACGTTGAGTTGGTTTTATAGTTCGCAATCGGGTCGGGTTGGTGCGGGTCGGGTCGGGTCGGGTCGGGTTGAGATTTTCCAACCCGCGGGTTGTGCGGGTCAGTTCGGGTCAAAAATTTTGGGTATAAATCCTTGAGTTTTACATTAAATTTTTCTGCTTTCATAATAATTTCAACCAAATGGACTCGCTGCAGAGTGATGTAACAGCTTTTCCGAGCACTTAGTTCTTTTTAGCCAAAATTAGCTACTTTAGTCCATACATGTACATGGGGTCTCGGTTTAAAAGGGCTTGTCCCGGATTTTTCGAAATTTTAGGGGGGCTCGTGCCGACGTTTTGGCGGCTTGAACTGAAAAAAAGCTAATCTTTCCAATTTTTGCCTAAAAATGGGTAATTATTTGCAAAATTTGGGCACTTTTTAGCAATTTTTTGCTTTTTGCTCATTTTTGAAGCATTTTACAGCTATCTGAGGCGATTTTTTAGTTTTCCATGTGCATCTGTGCTGTAGCTTATTAAAGCATAACTATATAAAAAACTGGAAACAAAAAAGCAACAAGGAAATCTCAAGTGTTTGTATAGCAGCTTCAGTAGAAGTCGGTCGGGTGGGGTCGGGTCGGGTCGGGTTAGACATTAGTTCGGGTCGGGTCGGGTCGGGTTATGAAATTTCGACCCGTTGCGAACTCTAGTTGGTTTGGGTATTTTCCGTTACACGTGGCAACTTACACCCCCTCAGTCTGGCATTTACTGAGCTGATTTGCATATTTTTGCACCAGTTGACTCTTCTTGAGCCTAGGACTTCAAAAATCAAATTGAAATATTTTTGATTAATAATTTCAAGTTTTTAAATATGAAAAATCAACCTTGTACAGAAAATTTAAAATTTTGAACTTCTTTTAAAAATTTTAAACTATTCTTACAAAGTTTTTTAATTTGTATTTTTTAAATCCTGAGGTCGAGGAGTCCATAGATGCAAAAATTACGCAAATCAGTTCAGTAATTCCGTATTCTGGATTGGGGGTGATAATGATAAAGCCCCGGTTTAATTTAATCAAGAAATAGGTCCAAAAACAAAAAAGGTATGCTGCAATCGGGACCGTATTAGTATTTTTCCTGCTAAGCCTTACAACTAAAGGGACAGTTCAATCGGCGAAAATTTCGAAATGAAGTCCTCATTCAGTGTTAATATTCACTCATAAATACCTAATTATTATATATACTATATACATATATACAGAATATATACTAGAAATTATACTATACACAACAACGCCGAAACGCCAATTTTAGGCAAAACTACAAGACATAAACAAAAACCCCTCACTTGTTTACAATGTAAAATGTAAATAAATAATAAATAATAATAAACGATAAGTAAACACAATCCATTCAACTTAAGAGTACACAGCCGCACTAGCTAATTAAAAAAATAAGGCGGAGCTAATAGAAAAACCTGATGATAAACCGACCAATCAAAATGCCAGCCATTAGTCAAAACTTTCGCAGTGTGACGCACACACATTCAAGAAGTTTAAAAACACAAGCGTATTTTAGCACCCGTCTATTGTCTGGTTTCGTAGTGTAGCGGTTATCACGTCTGCCTCACACGCAGAAGGTCCCCGGTTCGATCCCGGGCGAAACCATCTTTTGTTTTTGAAGTCAAAATATTTGTGACTAACGGCACATGCACATTTAGGGTCTGGGTAAAATCCAGCCCCAGCCCCAGCCCCGGCCCCAGCCCCAGCCCCAGCCCCAAGTGGGTAAAACCCAGCCCCAGCCCCAACTGGGTAAAATCCGGCCCCAGCCCCAGCCCCAACTGGGTAAAATCCAGCCCCAGCCCCAAATGGGTAAAATCCAGCCCCAGCCCCAACTGGGTAAAATCCAGCCCCAGCCCCAAATGGGTAAAATCCAGCCCCAGCCCCAACTGGGTAAAATCCAGCCCCAGCCCCAAATGGGTAAAATCCAGCCCCAGCCCCAACTGGGTAATTTCCAGCTCCAGCCCTGGCCCCAGCCCCAGCCTACGCACACCCTGGCCCCGGTTGGCAAAACACATCACCACAATCAAATAGGCAAACCTTTGATACAACTTCAACTATTACAGCAAGGCCGAAAAAGCTTTTGATGCATAATTAGTCACTGGTAGGGAATCGTACTCAAAATAAAGCAATGCACTTTATCATACGAATTTAAATTTTCTAACACTAAACTTCAATCTCAGTTCTGCACATTTTCAACCAACTTTGTGGCTCTGTTCCGTCAAATTTTATTTGTATAAATTCTCACAGTTTGTATCTTTTAGTTACATTTCGTGAAAACTTTGATGGTATCAAGAGTGTGCGTGTGCAAAATGCAAGTGTGCGTGTGCGCCCGCTCATGCGCCCGCTCGTGCGCCCGCTTATGCGCCCTCTCATGCGCCCTGTCATGCGCCCGCTCATGCGCCCTGTCATGCGCCCGCTCATGCGCCATGGCGTATGCCATGGAGCAAATTCGCCTTCGTGGCAATAGGCCTTTAGCTGGTCGTGTCACTGCTATGTAGGCCGAATCAGGCCGAAATCATTTCAGAAGCATACCTACATACATGCATTATTCTTCTCAGGTGGTATCTATTGATTGGTGTTGTTGAAAAATACAGAAAAATTAAAAATCATTACGAAAACTTAGCATTAGATACATGAATTCGATCGACACAAAGCAGGAATTGAACTGCAAGGAAAATACATAAAGCTCACTGAATTTTATCTAAAATTCGACAGAAAACTGATCAAAGTTTCACAAAATGTAACTAAAAGATACAAACTGTGAGAATTTATACAAATAAAATTTGACGGAACAGAGCCAAAGTTGGTTGAAAATGTACAGAACTGAGATTGAAGTTTAGTGTTAGAAAATTTAAATTCGTATGATAAAGTGCATTGCTTTAATTTTGAATACGATTACAGTTCCCTACCAGTGACTAATTATGCATCAAAAACTTTTTCGGCCTAACGGTGATTCGGCCTTGCTGTAATAGTTAAAGTTGCATCAAAGGTTTGCCTATCTGATTGTGGTGATGTGTTTTGCCAACCGGGGCCGGGGTGGGCGTAGGCTGGGGCTGGGGCCAGGGCTGGAGCTGGAAATTACCTAGTTGGAGCTGGGGTTGGATTTTACCCATTTGGGGCTGGGGCTGGATTTTACCCAGTTGGGGCTGGGGCTGGATTTTACCCAGTTGGGGCTGGGGCTGGGTTTTACCCACTTGGGGCTGGGGCTGGGTTTTACCCACTTGGGGCTGGGGCTGGGGCTGGATTTTACCCAGTTGGGGCTGGGGCTGGATTTTACCCATTTGGGGCTGGGGCTGGATTTTACCCATTTGGGGCTGGGGCTGGGTTTTACCCAGTTGGGGCTGGGGCTGGGTTTTACCCAACCTGGGGCTGGATTTTACCCACTGTTACATTTGGGGCTGGGGCTGGGTTTTACCCACTTGGGGCTGGGGCTGGGGCTGGGGCCGGGGCTGGGGCTGGGGCTGGATTTTACCCAGACCCCACATTTACACAAATTTTGAAAATTCTATGCGTAAAACCTGCACTTCATGACCAACAAAGTGACTATATAACATAACTAGACTACACAACAATCAATACCAACATTTGGCGGGCAGCATAATATGTGAATTACAGCCAATGAAATTTTACTACGTCGAAAACCGGATTTTAGCGGTGTTGGAATTCTGTTTCACGCTGATTGGCTAGCTTGTTTGCTCGACTGAAGCGCACTATCGGGGTCGGGATTTCTGACCTGCGGTCGCGGGTTGGCTCAGGTTGAAAATTTTGGATATATGCTATATAATTGGGTATATAATCCTACATTTAATTAAATTATGGTTAATAAGTAAGTAGGAAATTTGACTTTTCTGGCCATAATTTCAAGCTAGTGGGCTCGTAACTGTGCTAGTTGACGAGTCTGTGTCTGACTGGCTGGCTAATGGCTACAAACCAGAATCTATAGAATCTGTAGAATTGGCACTAGAATATTCAATCAACAATCCTAGATACCTACCCGGTTACAAGCAATCTCATTCAATAAGAGATCAACAGATACGTAGAATATAACTCATATATGGAATATATCGAACCTCCCAAGTGCCAACTCAGCAATATATCCGTAGAGCAGTAAATTCGTTACCACATGATAAGGGACGCCGGACGGTAACAGGCGTCTGACACTGACAGTCATAGCTGCTTACGGATCGCCCCCCCCCCCTTACGCCCGTTTCACACGAGAGAACAAATGGTTCCATGGCACGTCGCATGGCACATCTGATGCAATGTCACATGGCACAAGTCAGGCCACATCGCATGCAGAAAGTCAGGGCACAACACAACGCGTGGCACATCCCATCAGTGGCGGATCTAGGAATTTTTCATGGGGGGGGCTCGGACCCCGATAGGCCCCCTGACCAATAGGCCCCATTTTTTCGACATGAGCTAAAATGCATTAGTTAATTGCTATTTTAACGCAAAACACGACACATATTAGCATTTTTCGGTCAAAAACAATGCTTATTTTCGACCACAGCAACATCGAACGTAAAATTGGAGCTCAAAGGACCGAAAATTACAAAACGGTGCGCCGGCAAGGGTCCAAAAGCTAGCCAATCTGCAAATTTCCGAAATTTTTTTGACATTAAATTTTGTAATTTACTAAAAATGTCATTGTGACAATAAAACTGCTAAAACGATGGTACAGTGTATTACGCAATTACAATTTAACTAGGTATATGAACATGCACATGCAAAATAAAAGCAAGGAACACTAAGCCAAAAACTTGCAAGGGTTTGGGGGCGGCAGCCCCCAGGAAAAAAAGCGGAAATTTTTTATTTTTACATCAAATTCGGTCAACTGGAGACGTATTGGAAACTTTTTCCGGCCGGACCGTAAAAACCAAAGGGGAGATCCTTGTGTAAAATTTCAGTCCGAAAAATTTCGGGGGGGGGGAGAGAAACACCGCCCCGGCTACGCCCCTGCTTAGCAGTGTACTAAGCAATCAAAAAGCGCACAATGCACAAAAGCAAGGAAGAATAAGCCACAAGGTTGCAGGGGTGTGGGGGCGGCAGCCCCCAGAAACAAATTTGGGAAAAAAATTTATTTTTAGGCCGATTTGAGTTAACTGCGGACGTATCGGAAATTTTTTCCAACCAGGCCATAAAAACAATGGGGGGTCCTTGTGTGGAGTAAACGACAGACTACAAGGGCCTAAATAGGCCCCAAAGCAACATGGAAAGCGACCTACACGTATACCCAAGTGGGGGGCCTATCGGCCCCTCGGGCCGATAGGCCCCCGACTCGATAGGCCCCTCGACCCAATGGGGGGGGGCTCGAGCCCCCCCCCCCCCCCCTAGATCCGCCTATGCATCCCATGCAACGTATGGGCATAGGTATGGCAAGGCACAAGGCAGGTCACAGGGGGGGGGGGGAAGTCGGCCGAATCTCGCCCGGAGGGAGGCTGTAAAAATTAGCTACAGTCTATGGTAACAGGGGTCACATTGCTTTGTTGTTGCGGGAAGGGGTGTGCTAGATTACTAGGTAATTGCTAGGGCAAAAAGTTAACTGAAATCAAAAAAGTTAGGGGTCTTACTTTAACTTTAACTCCGAAAAAAGTTAGAGGTCTTAGTTTAACTGTAACTTTAACTTACATTAAAACAACTTTACTTTAACTTTAAGTTATTTTAAAAAAGTTATGTCATTAATTTTTGGCTTACTTTAACTTAAATTGATGTCTGAGCCTTACTTTAACGGTAACTTTAGCTTAAATTGAAGCAATGGCCTTTACTTTAACTTTAACTTAAATGAAAATGGTTTGACTTTTTTGCCCTAGTAATTGCTGCTACATCTACAATGACACGGGGACTCACTCCCTAGTTTACTTTTAAGTTACTGATGCATGGAAATGAAGCCAACGGAAGCAACGGGGGCGGCATCGGCCTTGAGGAGCCACCCCCAATCTGGCAGACGACCAGCCTTTCCCCCCGCTCAAACAGAGATGAGCACCGCAAAGTATGGCTGGATCAGCCAGAACGTCGAGTTATCATTCACGATTCACCTCTTTTTAGGGACTGTATTTGATTGGCTAGATCCTTACTGCAAACTCTATGAAGAAGCCTCGTCGTCTTTCTAATTCCAACGATGAATTTATGTATCCGCGACGAAAAATATCCAACAAATATAAAAAGAAACACATGAAAACAACAAACACGTGTATTTTAGAATTAGTTTATTTCACGAATAACAATTCAGTCACAAGTTTAATAGGGATAGGCAAAGGCAATACATTGTTCACACACCTCCTGCTCCAACATTAACGACTAGTGACTCCAAACTTACTGATAGTGTATAATATCGATTTATAACAAAATTACGTTTATGATTTTCGTGCTTTTCAGTATTAAGGCTATCAGTTTCTACTATTAGTCTGACCAGAAATTATTGCTGAACCTTAAAACAAACACAAGAGGCAAAATTTTTGTAACTAGTCTTGGTGCTTTAATGCTTTCTTTTCGTAGTGAAAAGCTGTGCTTCTTTTTGTCTTAGGGTCCAGTATTTTTGGCCAGACATTAAATGCGAAACTCTTCAGATCTGAACAAAATGTCAATATTCTCACACTGTTTCCTTTTCTCTCAAAGATCAACAATTTTTTGATCAAGCATACCCAGAACATATCTCTAAAAAAACAACCACCAAGTCCAATACCAAATTAATCATCAAATTAATCTCCTAATCATCTAATCCAATTAATTCTTCAGAATCCTGATCCTGATCAGATCCCGATCCCGATTCCCTATCTTCTTGTTCCAGCTCAATCATAGCCTCTATCCACTGATCCACATCAGCATACTGAACCGAATCAGACTGCGAGCCAGTGGTCACGCTGTCGTCGACTAAACGCTCGGGCGCAATGAAAGGCATCCAGGCGGTCATGGTGGATCTATCGGGCCAAACGGCACAACCTGGCAAACTTTGAACCAGTTCACCTGATCTGGTTCTCAGGTTATATTTGGCTGAACCAGATAGACCGGCGGCCGGATAGGCACAACTGGCACACAATGGCCCGGTATGCAAATGAGCCAACTGGTCAGGTCGGAGGTAGACGCTGATTGGTCGACGATAGATGACCAGTTGATTCTGATTGGCTGCTGAGTCTGTGCTAGATTGTGTGGACTGAGAGCTGCAGCCGCCTGCCAGCATTTGAGCACAATTAGCACAGACCAGTGGGGAAATCTAAAATAGAAAAGAACTCGCATATATTCAGAAATTAAAAATCGGCACGCATAGTATATGTACATAGTTTTGAGTGGAGTATCTATCCATGTATAAGGGTGGTTGCAGCACTAAAAAATAAGCGTAAAAAAGGTCGAGTTCGTCTAATGTGGAGTTTCGGCATTAACTTTTTAAGCATGAATGAAATTCAACTGGTTCAGTTAGACTGAAATTAACATTTAGTTAGACTAAACAAACACCTCCAATCAGACAAATCAACGGGCCGTATTTATAATAGCAAGAGTACATAATAGCTTCTCACTCTATATAGAAGAAGAGTGAGACACTCTCCAGCCTGCCTGTGTTCTAGCACAGGCAGATGCGCTGGTCGTTTTCAGGCTACATGTTGACATTCTATGCAACATGTGACTGGCCAATCAGCGCGTAGATTCCCTGCGTAACACACTTTAGTATATAATCGCTGATGCGTTGATAAGCATTAAGATAGGGATAAAAGCTTAATAACTCATTATTTATTCATAGTCTGCTTGTAAAAACATTAAAAAAGGTTTGCAAATACCTTTGGGGATATTTTGGCAAACTTTCAGCGAAATTGATTGAGAAACTTTTGAGATATAAACTTTTCTGAATTTCTTCAAAGTTTCTCAATCAATTTCGCTGAAAGTTTGCCAAAATACCCCCAAAGGTATTTGCAAACCTTTTTTAATGTTTTTACAAGCAGACTATGAATAAATAATGAGTTATTAACCTTCATCCCTATCCCGTTTTATGATTGGAGCACGTGCACAGGCGTCTGCCAATCAGAGAATAGAAGCACGCTTCTGATTGGCCAGTCACATGTTGCATAGAATGTCAACATGTAGCCTGAAAACGACCAGCGCATCTGCCTGTGCTAGAACACAGGCAGGCTGGAGAGTGTCTCACTCTTCTTCTATATAGAATGAGACGCTATTATGTACTCTTGATAATAGTCACAACACTAGAACATTTCAACTTTTTTTGACATTTTAATAAGAGAGCACATATGAATTAGACCCATAAATTTGACATAATTTTGATAGACCGCCCCCCCCAGCGCGACGACTAACAGACTGACGGTCGACATGAAGGGGGTGCGATATTGGCTTAGCCAATATTTGTGAAAGGTGTGGGTTGGTAAAAGAGCCCCTTCACCCCAAGTGTGCCCATGGTTCTTCCCGTTTGTTGACTCCCTTCAGCCCAAATTTTAAAATGTACCCCTGAGTTTTTTCAGGGGGAGGAGTTATTTCAATTTTCATGTATGATCAGATCAATTAACTCTCATAACTCAGCGTAAGCTTATTGTAAAAATTCCATTAATTAACAAGTAACCCTATGCTAACTGCAAAGCAATCTGAATGTAAAATAACGCGAAATCTGAAACGAAATTGACCCAAACTCACAATCTCCGCTGAACCATCTCCTGTAGCCTTATTCATTCTCTCTCTAGCCAGCCCGGCAAACAGGGCATGTTGCAATGGCTCATTTATGTGCGATCTAGCGGCGTACAGTTTCTCGAACATAATTCGATTGACGCTGAGTCGTGTCTTGGCCCGTGTCACAGCCACGTAGAGAATGTTCCGTTCCTCACGTTCTTCACGGGAACGGGGCGCGTCAGTAACGGCCACGCTGTTGTAGAATTCAACCTTAGGATTGGATTCTGAAAATGAAAGACAATTTTGAGTAACTGGTATTTTTGTGGTTTGAGACACAATATGACTTTAGTAAATTGATCACCCCTCACCAATTTGCTAATTACATGGCTCATCATTTTTATGCAGAACGCAGTACATTTCGGTACAGCAAGTACTGGTAATAACTTATGTTGTATATAAAATCCAGACCACACAGCGGATTTTTTGAGCTGTTCTTAAAAAAGTTCCGGGCAGAAACTTCGAAAAAACAATCTAAGCTGAAAAAGCCACATGACCTCTTACGGTGAAGTATTATGAGCCATTTGCGGTCATTCAGTCGATTCATACTGACAGCCGTGTGTTCGTTTAGCCGGCAAAATTACGAAATAATCCCGCCACAACCTGACAAAAACTAGTAGTTACCACAAGCCAGAATGTCCGAAGCCAGACGGACAGTGTCAAATTCCAGTCCCTTGGCCTTGTGCACAGTGCAGATCAGAAAGTCGGCTTTTGACTCGGCCGAAATGGCTCTGTGTCGAATGGCTCTAATCATGTCGAAAATGGCATCCCTGTGTCGAGAGACAATTTCTAAATTTTGCATCAGAACCAAATCCCAGCGTTCCAGGGCGTATTTCTTGGCTTCCTCCAGATTGGCATGTTTGCGATAGCACTGCCATTGATTTTGACGCTGAGCGGGTGGCAGCAAGAGCATGGCTACTTGCTGAAATTAAAAAAAAATAAAAAAACTTGACCAAGGTAAGACAATCTGTTATACAATATATATACACGGCGTTTACGGGGCCAGTAGCCTGGGCATTGGACTTGGCAGTAGTGTTTGTGACCGGCCGTGTAAGCTGCTGGTCGGCTCCGGCCGGCCGGCGGAAAAGCTCGAATTTTTGGACAAAACCAACTGATCCAAATCCAGAATGTCATTTTGGCATAACTTAGCCTGCCGGATTGTTATGCCGGCCTAATTTTAGTCGGTTGAATTTGGCTGGCCGACCGGTGTTTTTAACCGGCCGGCCAGCCGATTTTGACCGGTCGGCCCGCCGGCTGATTCTAGCCGGCCGCCCGGCGGCGACGATCAGGCCGGCTGGCCGAAAATTCCGGCCGGTCACAAACACTACTTGGCAGCCTTTGCCTTTCACAGTTTAGTAATATGAATCAAGACTACATTCAAACTTATATAAATCACACCAGGGGCCTGTTGCTCAACTTTACAAATCTCACAATTGTCACAATAGTAAGTGCAAAATCGGGTGATTCGTAATGAATTTATATGACGAATTCGTAACGAATCACCTGATTTTGCACTTACAATTGTTATAATTGTAAGACTTGTAAAGTTGAGCAACAGGCCCCAGATCGCACAAAACACTAAAGCAGAAAATAAGTGTAATCTACTAAATTCTCGCAAAAATCAATCACTAAACTGCAGCTTCCAATAAGCCCAAGCCATCGGAGCTGCTGTATAGCACTAAACTCCAAAACTCCAATAAAAAAACTGCATGAAATCATACTTCAAGTTCATTCAAATCCTTCTGAATTTTCCACTCTTGTTCTTTCAGAGCAATCGTGTGACCTTTGACCGCCAGCCGGCCGGCCTCTTCAAAGACAATCGCATTGGTACGACAGAGGATGGCCACCGGTTTCGCCACCGGTTCGGATCGACTGACCGGCTCGGACAAATAGGACGGTTTGCGAGTTCCGACTAGGGTATGGTGGCCGCTGTGGAGATAGGCTGAAAACATACATGTAGAGGGGGAGATGCCCCCCCCCCCAAAAAAAATCGAGGGGCCGCTGGGGAGGGTCCCGAAAATGTGGGCAAAATTTAGTACAAATGGCACTTTTTTGGAAAAATTTTTCAAAATTTTGCAAAATTTAGGTTGAATTGGTTTAAATGGTTTAAATTTTTGGTTGATCAGGGAGGGAGGGTCCCCCAAAATTTTGACCCCGTTACATGTGTGGCTGAAAAGACGGACAATGGATAGCAGATAGACATGCATGTAAGAGGGGTGAGGGGGGACCACCCCTTCCCCCACAAAAATGAGGGTCCCGGAGAGGGTCACCAAAATATTGACCCCGTCACATGAATGTGGATGGATGCAGTCAAGATACTAACACTAATAAATTAGTCAGATAGACACAGATAAAACTAATGATAATTAAAGATTTGATATATGTATACCCAGCAGGGGCGGATCCAGAGGAGGGGGGGGGGGGCGGCGGCCGCCCCCCCCCCCCCGAAAAAAAATTTTCCTCAAGTGAAATTGTACACAAGTGAAATTGTACACAACCCCCTTTGGTTTTTATGGCCGAAAAAAATTTCGATACGTCTCCAATTGACCAAATTTGGCCTGAAAATTAAAAAATTCTTCAATTTATTTTCCTGGGGACTGCCGCCCCCAGACTGCAACTATGTGGCATACTATTCCTTCTCATTATTATCTTTCATCAAAGCCTATGCATGAGTACACGAGTGTATATTATACTGCATTTACTTGTTACTTGTGTAATACACTGTCTGATGTAAGATTTTGGTTCAATTTCTTTGTCCGAAAGAATTTCCGATACGTCTCCATTGACCAAATTCGGCCTAAAAATCAAATTTTCCGCATTTTTTCCTGGGGGCGGCGCCGCCCCCGGACCCCTACAACTATGCGGTTTGTCTTTCATGACAGCTAGTGTATGTGTACATGGATTACATTGAGTAGTTTATTTGCGTAATATAGACACCGTTTTAGCTGTTTTACCGTTGTGAACGTGACATTTTTGTACATTCGTGGTCTGTATTGTCAAAATATATACGGCGTAACTTTCCAGATTTGGTAGCTTCTGGAAACTCGCCGGCCTGTCGGTTGCGTAATTCTAGTGTTTGAGCACCACTTTCACTTTCTATGCTTCCTTAGTTAAAAGTTAGCATTGTTTTTGAACTAAATATGCGAAAATGTGTCGTTTTTGGTAGTAAAAACTGCAGATCTGTGCATTTTTAGAGATCTTAAAAAATTGAAAAGTCAATTCCTGTCCTGGCTACGCTACTGAGGTGTTTTTCAATACGACCAAACAAAATTTCTTCGCAAGCAAACGTAACACGAAAGAAACTAAAAGAAAATTTCGCCGCCCCCCCCCCCGGAATTTAATCCTGGATCCGCCACTGGTACCCAGATACTAATTAAACCCGTTTAGTCCTACTTCGACACCTAAACTCCCGAAATAAAATCAGTCCAGTACTCCAGTACGTTGTTTAATCCGTCAAATAACTTAGCACTGTCAAACATATTATCAAGAGTACATAATAGCGTCTCACTCTATATAGAAGAAGAGTGAGACACTCTCCAGCCTGCCTGTGTTCTAGCACAGGCAGATGCGCTGGTCGTTTTCAGGCTACATTCTGTACATGTTGACATTCTATGCAACATGTGACTGGCCAATCGGAAGCGAACTTCTATTCTCTGATTGGCAGACGCCTGTGCACGTGCTCCAATCATAAAACGGGATAGGGATAAAGGTTAATATAACTCATTATTTATTCATAGTCTGCTTGTAAAAACAGTAAAAAAGGTTTGCAAATACCTTTGGGGATATTTTTGCAAACTTTCAGGCTGATAAAAACACACATATATATTTGCTTTTATATAGGCACAGAAAACGCATTTAGTTTGCACAAAAATATAAATTTTTGCACACAAAAATTAAAATTTTGCACAATTATGCACGCAAAATTTAAAAAAAAACCTGTTTGACTCGAACGGCCGAACTGACACCCAGACACACTCGACGCTTACGGGACAAAAATTTTTTTCGCCGGACACAACTTGGACACACCTTCCATTTTCAAAAAAAACCCTGCTTTCAGCGAAATTGATTGAGAAACTTTGAAGAAATTCAGAAAAGTTTATATCTCAAAAGTTTCTCAATCAATTTCGCTGAAAGTTTGCCAAAATATCCCTAGAGGTATTTACAAACCTTTTTTGATGTTTTTGCAAGCAGACTATGAATAAATAATAAGCTATTAAGCTTTTATCCCAATCTTAATGCTTATCAACGTATCAGCGATTATATACTAAAGTGTGTTACGCAGGGAATCTACGCGCTGATTGGCCAGTCACGTTGCATAGAATGTCAACATGTAGCCTGAAAACGACCAGCGCATCTGCCTGTGCTAGAACACAGACAGGCTGGAGAGTGTCTCACGCTTCTTCTATATAGAGTGAGAAGCTATTATGTACTCTTGATATTATAATTACTGAGGTATCCCCAAAAATTACTGAATCCCGATATCAAACAAGTGGCCTGATTTTTGCAACAACTCGCTGTACTGAAATTGGCTCTTTTCGCAATGAAATAACATGTTTTCTATTATCTCACGGTCCAGCAATGTTTATGCCCGCTTCCCACTGCAGGTTTAAGGTTTAAGGTTTAAGGTTTAGGCTCGATTCATACTTACAGCCGTATGTCCGTTCAGCCTGCAGAATGACGTCACTGGCAGCCTAGTGCAGTGGATCAGCCAGCGCATGTGACGTCATTATTTCGTCATTTTGTCGGCTGAACGGACATACGGCTGTAAGTATGAATCGACCCTTACCCGTGCCATTGGGCAGCTCAGGCACAAATGAGGGGAGCATAGCAACGCAGGCATTTTGCGACGGTCCCTCGCTGAGACCCCGGGATAGCTCCTTCTGGTACGAACTGACTATTTGGCCCAGCTGGGCCCGAGAGAGACGGTATGGCGCTAATAAACCCTCCATTTCAGCTAAGAATCACAAAAAAAGGAAAGCTGTTAAATTTGACCAAAAGTTGCTGGACCCTGAGACAAAACCCATCAAATATGCGATTTCAGTATATGTAAGAAAAACTAGTTTCAGTCACTAAGAAGTTTAAGGTTTAAGGTTTAGGCTCGATTCATACTTACAGCCGTATGTCCGTTCAGCATGCAGAATGACGTCAGTGGCAGCCTAGTGCAGTGGATCAATGAGATCACGTGACGTCATTATTTCGTCATTTTGTTGGCTGAACGGACATACGGCTGTAAGTATGAATCGACCCTTAAGGTTTAACGTAGAACATGAGATAAGCATATTGCACATTCCCACTGCGTAGGTTTAAGGTTTATGGTTTAAGGTTTAAGGTTTAAGGTTTAAGGTTTAAGGTTTATGGTTTAAGGTTTAAGGTTTAACGCAGTTGAAAAATTTCAACTTTTTGGTTTAAGGTTTAAGAATTCAGCCAATCAGCGGCGACTTGTAGGCGGAGCTTCTGCATTTAACCAATCAGTATGCAGCATCGCGTAAATAGCAATGCCATTCACCGTGTGAATTGTTTTCAAACTCCACATTGTTTGGGCTAGTTCCCTTACTGCGACGCGCACTGTATTAGGATTTTTTGGCGTAGGGGGCATCAATACAAATTCTACTGGAAAAGAGCTCAGCATACCGGCAAGTGCACTAATACAATACGTACACTATGTATATTTGAATACCGAATTTATTTTTTATGTACATAGATTAAATGTACTTGAAGTTTTTGTACTCAAAATAGATCAAACATTGGCTGTTGGAACGTGTTAGCTTGCTTGACACCCCCTATGAACAGTTTTAAATTCAAATTTGTCATTTTCCCGCCTAAATATACACTTTTTGGCGGGCAAGCGTTCTATTGGCTGAAATTATAGCTCCGCCCACCAACATGCGTTCGCTAAACCTTAAACCCGCAGTGTGAATAAAACGCTAAACCTTAAACCTTAAACCATAAACCTTAAACCTTAAACCTTAAACCTTAAACCGCAGTGGGAAGCGGGCATTAGTCATATTTCAGTTTCACATCACAAAAAAAATCATAAAAAAATTACACGTCAAAATGCGATCTGCCAAATAGGCAATGTCGGGTCCAAAGCGAAAAGACTGCGTCAAACGAAAGGTTTTCTGAGCGTTTACGGACGCGAGCGCATTCACTGCTTTGCGCCACGCGTAGATCTGCTGGTAGGGGTCGCCGACAAAAATTTTGGCAACCCCTTTTTGGTTTAGCAGCATTTCTAGCATGACTGGGTTCGCGTCTTGGGCTTCGTCTAGCATCACACAATCGTAGCCGCGTCCAAAGTCCGGATCCGTCAGTTGGTACATTTTCAGGATGGCGTCAAAGCTGAGCGGAATTTCGAAATCGTGCAGATCTCGTTGGCGATTCCAAATCTGATTTGAAAAAAGTGATCACGTTATTACATAGTCTCACTAGTTATTAAGTGAACAATTTATTTGTTTATTTATTAGTTGCTTACTATAATTATTAGTGTTAATTAGATTTTCGATTAATGCATTGTAATCTGGGTTTTTTTGCGCAAAAACGTTCGCAATTGCGAAAAAAAATGACGATTGCGAAAAATTTTTAAACCTTTTCGCAAAATTGCGAAAAAATTTTGACGCAGTGGAGGTGAACTCGTAAGGTCTATGCGCTGACTTTTGTGGTTTACTCGGAAAATATTTCCGATACGTCCCCAATGGACCAAATTTGGCCTAAAAATTGAAAATTTCTCCGACTTTTTCTGATCCCCGAGGCCCGGACTCGCGCAGCTTTATGACTTGATGTTTTTAGTGACTGTAAATGAGATATATTTTCTTCCATGTATCATCGCACCGACTCTATGTAATAGTAATAGACAGTATAATAGGGGTCGGAGGGGACATGAGTACGAAACATTTCAAACAATTCCTGTTGCATTTTCAGGCCTACTGGTCATTGGCCGGTTCTTCTGAAATTTCTTTACGGCTGAGCATCGATTGTGGAAATTGTGAAAAATTACACAGAATTCTCAGGACGGCTCCATAAATTTAAATAAAAATGTCAAAATCGTTGCTTTTTGGCCAAACGGGTAAAAATTGCGTCAGTCTTAATCCTGTATAGACGGAATAATGTTTTATTAACATTTAAAATGTAAAATCTATTGCATTAATTAACAAAACGAAGTCTGCAAAAAAAAATTTGATTTTGCGAAAAAAAATTTCAAGCTTTTCGCAAAATTGCGAAAATTTGCCAGCGAAAAAAACCCAGATTGTAATCACAGACACTGGCCGATTATTTTCATATTATTAGCTAATCATATACCGATTACATTAGGCAGAATTTTGTCTCAAGTTAATGAGTTAAAGAAAGCCGTGAAAAAGAAAAGCTGCTAAGTGAAAAGTATACACGTAACTATCAACTATATAATAAAGACAGTTCAAACTAACTAAAAAATCTGAAAATGAAGAGTGACGATACTGTTAAATTTCTCGATTTTATAAAACGATGAAAGTTTTGTTTATTCAATGACAGAAAAAGTTAAATGGTTCAATGTATTCCTTACCTACAGACGTTCAATACAAAACTACAGACAAGCATGTGTAGCAGTATATACAAATTGCGGAGGGACCTATATCCCAAATATTATGGACCCCCATCTGCCCTTCCAACCCCTACAGTATATATTTCGGGTGACCATGGGAGGGTCCAATTTCCCTACTGACCTCTCTCGCATCCTCCGCCAGTTGTTCTCTTTCCTCAGTGTCCAAATAATACACGGGCATCGTGTGCAAATCAACCACACAGCCAATGCTACAGGGCACGTGCTCCACTCCAATACAGCCCTCAGCCGACGCACAGAAACACTCCACAGTCTGAATCACAGCCTTGCGTCGCTGATACGCGTTCACGTTCTGATTCAGCGATTTGGTGATCTGATTCAGAAGGTGCTCCGGTTTCAGGCCCCCCTTCTGCTGTTTGCCCTGGTTCCACTTGGCCCCAATTCGGCCGGCCAGTGCCCGATAGGCTAGACTGTGCATGGTACGGCAGTGGGCGTTAGATGGGAAGCGGGCATCGTTTTCCTGGGCAGCGGCCCGATTGAAACAGAGCACCAGAAACCGTTGGGCGGGTCGGGCCCGACAGTAGACGTTCAGCGTACGCGTTTTGCCAGTGCCTGAAAAGGCAACAAAAAATCTACACACCGCAATATAGCCACTGATGAGTCGCATGCACCCGTACTGGTCTGGTATATCCGGCATAAGGGTAGATTCATACTTTCAGCCGTATGCCCGCTCATCTGACAAAATTATGAAAACATCACGCCACTAATAGTGTATAAGATAGCATAAGCGGCAGTAATAAATCGACCCTTAATACCCCAACACAAAACACTGCACCTACTAACTTTAAAAACACTTAAAAACTATTTATTTGTGCTAATAATACCGTCAAGAAAGGGAGGAGGAACTCTATATGAAAGAAAGACATTATCAACAGCAGAATAACGCAGGGGGGATTCGAACCAGCTATCTCTGAATTTGCAGACCGGCGTTCTGCCGTAAAGTTACTGGGCCGATGATGAGCTGTAGTAAAACCTTTTAAGTACTCTAGCCTCTAGGTGTCTATCTTCCTTCAGAATACACACAATGAAGCTGAAGCAATTTTTCATCCGTTTGATCAATAAGTCATCAGACATCAAACCCAAACTAAAATTTTCGGCGTCCACTTATTGCAAACAGTTGTAAATTTCTAAATAAATTCTTAAGTAATTAGAATTAATTTTTAACTAATTAATTAGTAATTATCCAAATTAGAAACAAGATAAGGTTAGATGCGGGATACTATGATTTCTTAATAATTCTTATTCTTAATTCTTAATAATTATGTACGTTAGACTAAGTCTACATTATAAAACACTAAACGACGGGTAGTAAGTTCTCTAATCTCCACGAATTATGACCACTAATTATATACCAGAGGTGGCTTGCTACTAAAAATACAAACCACGTTTAATTAAAAAAAACTATATATTTGTGAAAAAGGTAATTTTTGTCTACTTAAGTATTTATACAAAGTTAAGATAGGGATAGAAGGGGAAGGGGAGGGCGAAGAGAATAGTTTTGCACATAACTGGTCAACTATTAACTAAATATTATTAGTGAATACATACCGGCGAACGCTTCTATTTTCATAGTCTCATTGGGTCGCAGGTCATAGTTCACAATTCGTCGCTGCTCTGGCGTTAAAGTCGCCCAGAATTCATCAAATTTAGCCTGTGAGCCGACCGTGAGCTGACTGCCACAAACGGGGGCCTTTGGCACCGTAGTGGCAGTATTTTCGTGCAAAAATAGGGCATAGTAGAGATTATAATGCAGTCTGGGCAGAAGTGAAATGTCACGCTTTTGCTGCCAATGCAAGAAAATAGCTGCCAAATAGTAGAGGAAATCCCACAGATGCATTCCAATGAGCGGGGTCAAGCTTATTCTGGCCAATAAGCGGGCTAAATTATCAAACGGCTCTAGCTGATCACCGGAGTACAGTAAAACGGCAGTAATCACTTGCCAAATTGTCAGATCAGGTGCATTGGCAGCGGTGTTGCATAAAAACTCATTTGCATATTCATATGATTTATGGCACTTCAGCCAACGAAATATAATGGCTTCTTCCTGAGGCTTGATATGGGCGAAATTGCTGACCGCTTGCAATAGCCATGGCAAACATTCGTCTGCGGTAAGTTTCTGACTCGGCCACAAAGCGAACTTAGCATAACTGGCAAAGGTAGTGTGACCAGATTTGAGCCTAAAAATATAACGTAATAACACAATATTAATAATAAGTAACAAGTATATAATAAATAAGTACTCAATCACTGCTGACCGGACAGTTTAAAAAATCAAATAAACTAGTATTAGCTATGCCTTACTGCATCGAGTATATTTTGTCAACTATATAAATAGCATTAGCATACTGATATTTTTGCCTTTGTTGACCCACAAAAGCGGTCGAACAGTATATACTTTTTTGCTTTAGTACCGATCCCATTGCATAGAATTTCCTGCCCCACGACAGTTTTCACCATTCATAATCCTAGAAAAGTATGATCTAATCAATAATACAAACTTAAGTCTGACCAAAAAATGCTGAACCAATACAGACTAAAGTCTGAGTGTCTGACCCAAAAATGCTGGACCCTGAGACAAAAAACACGCGATTTCATTACCACAAGCACTTTTGTTGACGAGAGTACAGTTATTTGTGCCACGAGGATGTTAGTATTATTTTACCGTTTCGGTAAAATGTGGCGCGGCGTAGATTGATATGTTCAAAACCAGTGCAATACTGACCAAGAACGATTGAACAAATTAAATTGTTGTGCAGCCCTGCACCT